>CM059191.1:99456438-99501510 GCA_030323885.1 Branchipolynoe longqiensis
ACCGCGTAGACTCAGCAACCATGTAGACTCAGCAACCCTCGCACTACTCTCTCCAAGCCCCAAACCGCGTTCAAACGCCAGTTTCTCAGCCTGAAAAACTGCGCGCTCACCTGCAAGGCAATTCAGAGCAGAATCAAGGCCAGCCCTTTCGGCAGCCAGCAACTGTTCACACCTCTGATTCTCACCCTGCAACTGAACATTCAGCGCCTCCCGCATGGATAAATCCTCCGTCTGTTGCATGAAAGCAGCTTCCTGCTCCTCAACCAACAAACGGTTAGAATTCACCTCCTCTGCGGAGATGCGCTGTGCCGCGTTTAGATCTGCTAAATCGCGCGCGAAGGATGTACCATTGGAAACTCTCATATCATCCAACGCCCTCCTCTCCTCCGCCATCCGTTCAAATTGGACCCGCTTCCAAGCTCGCAGACGGCGGACACGCATCACTTCCTGACGCTCCACCTCCGACTGCGATCCCGAAACCGTACGACCCATAACCGAATCATGCTCCGACCCAAACGTCAACGAGTCATCGGCTACGAGCCCTGTCTCCAAAGACGGGAAAACCTCCCTACGACAGGGAACTCGGGGACCACTACGTCCAGCTCCCATCCCCACAGAACGGACAGCTGAACTCCCCCACGGCGAATACTCCAGCGGCACTTCACGCATAGAACTCCCGCGTACGCCCAGACCTAAGTCATCACGATACCCGATCGAACCGCTACCCTCATGTACACCCGCCCCCGAATCAGTAATGATCGACAGAGACCGCATAGCATTAAGAGCGAAGCCCCCCTTCACAGCACTCCCCGCAATGCCCCCCACAGTATCATTATCATCAACTGAGAGAACATTTCGCGCCGCAGTCGATGGCGCAACATTTCTCAATGCCGCGCCACCTCTATCAGAACGCGTGCCCAACTGCGTACCACCCCCACCACCCTGCATCGCCACCGGTGTCAACAACGGCGCAATGCCTGGCGGCGGAGTGCCACTCAGCTGCGCTAACTGCGCCCAATAACCGTCAACGCCTTCAGCACCCATAGGCGGCCCCCCCGACACCAGCGCGGGAGAGGCTACGCCCCCCCCACTCACTGACCCCCGGCGGCGCTCCCCTATGACACCGGCACCTGCATTTGGAACGAACGTATTTACATCAACATCCCCAACAGGTTTATCATGAGCGCGGTGCAGTGTACTCACCGCAGAAGCGTCCACGCTCACCGGCGGTCCCACCGCGTCGGCCCGCCCAGCACCATCAGTATGATACTGGCGCCCACTACGCAGTTGACCTGCCGTCGCCCCTTCCATAATAAAATATTACGAAGAGACCTTACCTTTCGGAGTCCATGGCCCAGGTCCAATACTCCCCCCCTTACGCAGAAGGCAAGCTGGCTCACGGCACCAATGTAGTGGCCCATGGCCCTCCGACCCACAGTCACACACGGAAGAACACCAAGATTCAATTCAGTGTACGCTTCACCCTTGGTTTATTGAACCCTCTGCTCTTTGCGGCGTCAGTAGTTGTCTGACCCGCCCCCTGACTCACCAGATCCCACATCGACTCTATAGGTGTGTGTGGGGGGGTGGGTCAGCCACATGCGGTAGAGGTCAGCCCAGTTGGGGTCTGACCGGTGGCTACCCGTGCCACCACCTGGCGCAGTGCGTAGGTACTGCGCTGGTGCACGGCGTAGTCTCCGCTGCTACCGTGTGGTAGTACAGCTCATGTTCAGACTACTACACTATTATTAGGTTTTCTTTCTCCATTTGTTCTTCTGATCTAGATTACGTGGGTATGTCTGTATTATTGGCTCATGCGATTGTGCAAACGTTGAGCAAACAAGAGTATATCGGACCCATATGTGGGTGTACCTATACGGGACCAACGTCGGTCCCAAACTGACTATTCTGCCCATATTGGACCTACATGGGTCTCATGGATGCAGAGTATAAACCATAAATCACACAAAATATATAGTTAAACCCATGTGGGGCTTGTCATGTGTGACCAACATGTATCTCATTTGCAAAAACCATATGTGTCCTGGTATATTATAATCCATATTACATACCTAGACGTACACATACCTAGACGAGGATGTTGTACGCAGACTGTACACATCCCTTGCACATCCACTTTTGGAATATGGAAATGTTGTGTGGTCACCACTCTACAGGAAGGATGCTGAGTCAATTGAGGGATCCAAAGAAGGGCAACGAAGCTTGTACATGGATTCGATGCAATACCCTATGAACAACGTATGCGTCATTTGAAGATCCCAAGCATGTACTACAGACGGGCCCGGGGGGATATGATTGAAGTATTCAAATATCTCCATGGTATCTACAAGACAGGCGGGCCCCTTATCAGAGACTCCAACACCAGGACCAGAGGGCACTCCCTGAAGCTGAGGAAGCGGTACTCCAGACTGGACCTGCGACACAACTGTTTCGGCTTTAGGATGGTTGACCTGTGGAATGACCTGCCGGAAAGAGTTGGTGAACTGTTTCAAGTCCCGACTGGATGCATACTGGTCAAGCATTACATATATCTTGGAGCCAGTGACAGTTGCTACGATCGACCACATCTGAAGAACTGTCTTCATTTCTATTAATTAAGAGCGGCTAACAGGTCCAAGGCCTATTATAGCTGTATCCTATTGATTGATTGATATGGACCCCATACGGGTCCTATATATTTTTTGCTGGCTGGGCAGTTGCCGACTGGTTGCCGGGGGTTTAAAATCTGACCGTCTGCGCAGGTCTGGAGGTGGTAGTGACCAGGGCCGCATTCAAGGTACGCCTCAGAGAAATTCCTGATGTCCCACTAATCTGACAATTTTATTTGGCAGGTGCCTAGAAAATTGCGGCCTCCATAGGGTGCAGCCATTTGTAATTGAAAAGAAGAGTTCTGATTGGTTGAAACCACTAAATCCGGCAGCCATTTACGAGGCGCTTTTTGTCTCCTGTCTGAAAAGGGAGATGTCTCCGAGACACCTCGGAGGCATACCATGAACGAAAATAGGCCAAAAAGACGTGCTGGAGCCATCTCAGAGTTGACTCGGAGGCATACCCTGAATGCAGCCCTGACGTCACTGGTAATAGGGTGGCACCCTGAGTAGGATACTAGATAATAACCAATATAGAGAAGGGAACTGATAAGTGGTAGTGTCATTGTTTATATTCCCATAATAGATCACAAAACACACATATATAAATTATATACTTAGGGAGCCTAGACTTTACTTAGGGAGCCTATACGCATGTGTATGTGACTGTAAGAGAGGGTACGGTGGTGACCCCTGGGGGGATCTGTGTGAGAAAGCACATAACTGCGGTCTGAACCATCAGAGGACGCTGTGTTCCCGGGTTTACACTCTGCGGTGGCTAGCGACGGATCAGAGTTCATCCATTGCAGTCTGATTACGCCCATTCCCCCTACCTCAAACCCCTCATGGGCGTAATCAATTAACATGACCCGGGCGACTCAGGTGACCCAAGTTGCTAGAATTTCAAATCGAACACCGCGAGTGGAGTTGACAAAAACACGTGCTGTGTGCAAATCAACCCGATCCCAGTAACCCACCTTTTGGCTGGGGTTGGCTAGGAACCATGACGTTACATTTGTGCTGGTACCGTCCTGCAGGATAACAGCTACCACTACCAGTCCTACGAGTTTTTTTTTGTTATAACACAGATTAATGAAATGGAAATATAACTAAACCATGCAATCATAAAATACTTTAAATCCTATTTTGCTGAAGTTATATCAGTTATTAAAAGAAAAAAAAAGGTTTTGGATTAAGCCACCATTTTTTCCACCTCGAGCGTGGAGAAGCATATTAGATTATTCGACCCGAGTCTGTTGGATGTGCGCATGCGCAAAAAAGTGGCTTGGGTGACTCGAGTTGATTAATCGATTACGCCCCATATTGTAATATCTTGGGAACTCGGCCGTCAGAGCCCCAGATACCACTACTCTCCCCAGGTGTGTTCTGACAACTGTCTGTCAGTTCCCACCTGATGCCCCTCTCAACAAACTCATAAGGAAGAAAGGGAAGACAAGTCGCGCAAGATTGACAGTGAAGAAGTTGTGCTTTATTGGCATCAACTCCTGTTCACCTACTAGCGACCTATCACCCTCACTCCTTACCTACTGTCCACACAGATCCTCATTACTCTTGTTAATGTGTATAAGAATCAGTGCCTACAGCCCATTGAACCGGAGTCACATGGTTGTTGCACACAGCTCAGTGCCTTTTGAATAGCTGCTGCTAGTTTGTGTATAGAAAGTGGAGCCTCAGACAGAGTGTTTGGGTTCCTGGACAAGAGAAGAGTGTCTCCTGCTAGAGTGCCTAGCTCAGAGTCTCTCTCAAGAGTGAGTCTCAAGAAGTGCCTAGAGTGGGGTCTGTGTGTCAGGTATAAGGAATGCAGGTGACTGGGCTTCCCACAGCCAGCCAATCAGACACCCTCTACAGCCTTGGGGGGGAGGGGTGGGGGGTGACGCGCTAATAGGGGGCAGCTGTCACTCAACCCCCAGCTACAGGTGGTGTCCATAATGTATGCAGGATGGCTGGGTATACTTGCCCATCAGCCCCATGGTAACAGGTAGTTGCAGACAGTTACAATAAACATATAATAAAAATGTCCTTCCCCTCCACTTGCACTCTTACTGGTGCATAGAGGGAACATTTCACCAAACATTAACTGTCTCTTACATATGAACATCACATCATAATCTCGGGCATGATGTCTTATCATATTTTCCACATAGTCTTGTATGTCACACAGCAAGTGGGGCACCCATTGCTTCTCTGTTACATAACCTTGGTCCCCACTCCGTCGCCCGAGAATAGTAATACTCTCTGCCAATATATAAAACCAAACCGAAAATCCATATATTTTTACAATATGTTGCGTGTAGGTGTGAAGGTTCACATTCTTCATTGTCATAAATATGTCTATGCTAAATATTGGAGAAATGTATGTAATTTGAATTATATCCGAAATGGTCTCTAAATAAACAAAAAGTAGAACAGGGTGCCTTTTTTATTCAAATGTTCATGTGTATATTGGTTTGTAGGTTAATTGTCCTGCCGTGAAGATAGCAAGATAGCAAATTAGTCTGTGTTATTACAAAAAAACATGTAGGACTGGTACTGGTAGCTTTTATCCTGCAGGACGGTACCAGCAAAAATGTGATGTCATCGTTCCTAGCCAACCCCAGCCATGAGGTGGATTACTGGGGTCAGCACGTTTTTGTCAACTCCACTCGCGGTGTTCGATTTGAAATTCTAGCAACTCGGGTGACCTGAGGCGCCCGAGTCGTGCTAATCGATTACGCCCATGAGGGGGTGGGGGTAGGGGGAATGGGCGTAATCAGACTGCAATGGATGAACTCTGACGTGTCGCCAGCCACCGCACCGAGTGTAAACCTGGGAACGCACCGTCCTCTTATGGTTCAGACCGCCACTTTTTCGTGCATGTGCCCATCCAATAGACTCAGGTCGAATAATCAAATACGCTTCTCCACACTCAGTCTGTGGTATGCAGGTATTGCAATACCTCAGGGAATTTGACACCCCTGTCCTGCAGAGGTGTAAACTACTGCCTTGTGGTACAGGTTCTTGACATAACCGAAGGCTAAGGGAGCAAACCCTGAACAGAAAACCATGTCACTGTGGCAGCATCAAGGGCGGTTGATGTATGGAACTCCCAACATCTCCCGACCAGCCACTGCAGGGACAAATAGTTTTGCGCCTGTCTGGACATGCTCTTGCCGGTATGAGACCTCTATTTGCTCCCCGAGAGAGCGCCGCTGGTAACTTGCAAAAGCCAGCAGCACTTCAACACTTTTACAGGTAGCTTTCATGAAATGCACCAATGGGGTCAAGCAAGGTTGTGTACTGGCCCCCACACTCTTCTCCATCTTCCTATCAGCAATGCTCGACGAGGCTTTCCGAGGCATGGGGGATGACGTCTATATACAGTCCAGACAGAGCGCTGACCTACTCAACGTCGCATACTTCAGAGCGAAGACCAAGACTACTCGGATACTGGTGAGAGAGCTGCTATTCGCAGATGACAGTGCACTGGTTGCCCACTCTGCTGAAGAGATCCAGAAAATAGTGGACGCTTTCTCCGATGCATCAAAGAAGTTCGGCCTGAAGATTAACATCAAGAAGACTGAGGTGCTGTACCAACCCAAGAACCCGAGAGGAGGATATCATGGTTGATGGAAACAATCTGAACTCTGTTCCGGAATTCACCTACCTCGGAAGCACTATATCAAGTGATGGACGCATTGATGCTGAAATACAGAGGAGGATGGCCCAGGCTAGCGCATCTTTCGGCCGACTACGCCAGAGACTCTGGAACAACCACCATGTGTCCATGCTGGTCAAAGGCAAGATCTACCGTGCAATCATGCTATCCACCCTACTATACAGAGCCAAGGCCTGGACAGTGCACAGACGACAGGTGAAAAAGCTGCATGCCTTCATGATGTGACATCTGCGTTTGATCATGAGGCTAACCTGGAAGGGCAAAGTGACAAATAAGGAAATACTCGAACGGACAGGGCTGCCCTCTATGGAAGATCTTCTGATCAAAAAGAATCTCCGGTGGACTGGACACCTCATGAGGATGTCATTAGGCAGGCTACCAAAGCAGATCCACTACTCTCATCTGTCTTCTGGTTACAGAAAGAGAGGGTGCCCTCATCTCCAGTTCAAGGATACCATCAGAGAGCGTGTATATAAACAGATGAGAGGGACAACTCTCGTACTAGACCTTGTAACACCTGCCGACTGTGGCGCTCCAAGTGGTGGTTGTTGAACAGTTTACGCATATGGGCAAACTCAAGGCATTGTCAATGGCAGTGAGCAATCTTCAGAGACAAAAAGTTAAATATCTCTAAAACTACAACAAATAGAAACAAACTGATTGGAATACACATAGAAAACATATTTACCAAAAACATTATATTAAATTGATATGGTTAGGGTTCTGGATTTCTATTAATTTGGAATAAAACTGACATTTTTCACTACGCGTACCGCAAACTCAATGCATTGTCAATGGCGGTGAGCAATCTTCATACAGAAAAAGTGAAATATCTCTAAAACCACACCATCTAGAAACATACTCAACGAATAGATTATCTTAAATTTATAAGGTTAGGGTTCTGGATTTCTATTAATTTTGAATAAAACAAATGTTTTGCACTGCAAGTAGTCAAACTCAAAGCTTGTTCAACAATAACCACCAGGATCGCCACTGTAGCCTATGTTACCGATTTTCGCAGGAGTTGTCCCTCTCATCTGTTTATATATACGCTCTGATACCATCAAGAGAAACCTGAAGCTGAGACATTAAGACCAACTCATGGACATCACACTCACAGCAGAGAGCTAAATGGAGAGCGACAGTCAAGTAATTAAAGCAGTCGTTGTCGCATCGCGACCGACAGCATAATGATGATGTGTGAAGGAAGTTTGTGTGTAGCCCTTGATTATACATGTGTTGTGTTCATCTGCCTAAAGTAGTTTGATTCCGTAGGTCATGTCAGCCCAGCCAAATGTCCCACACACGCACACATATGAGCTCAGATGTTGCTAGGCCTAGGATGCAAATAGATTTTTTTAAAGAAAAATGCTTTGTTGCAAGGACGCAAATAGATAAAAGAAATCACACAAAGGCAAACATTCGATTTCATTTATAACATTTATTATAAAATACGATGTGGTATAACATGTATACATTCCATAAGCCAGCTATGTAAAGTTCACGTCAAAGACATACATAATTATAGTTACACACAGAATTCCTAACATCTCCGGAAGTAATTGCTCTCCTAAATAACTATTACAGTATTTGTTCACGATGTGCTTGAAATAGAAGTTTATTTCTCAGAAATAAAGAAGGCTTCCTCCTCGCTATTAACAGTAAGCGCATTGATTACGGTCACTCAAACAGTGAAAGGTTTATGGTGATTGAACATCACGCCAGCAACAAAGGTTATCTTCACGGCGGGACAATTAACCTAAAAACCAATATACACATGAACATTTGAATAGAAACGGGACCCTGTTCCACTTCTTGTTTATTTAGAGACCATTTCGGATAAAATTCAAATCACATACATTTCTCCAATATTGTCTTTGTAGTACAGTCATACATATATAATTATTAGCAGACATATTTTTGATAATGAAGAATTTATCAAGACTTGTTAATAATTGAATATCGACATCATTTATATATTATATAACACATACATGATATATAATGTATATTTTATATATAATGCATAATGTATATAAAATAAACATATAATACATGTGATAACATGTTTATTTTATACATATATATAATGTCTGTATATGCATACTCATACGCATAATACACACACATATATGAAGTGTTCATGCGCAAAAACCGACAAACGCCAATCCGGACCAAACTGAAACCATGACTACCATGTTTGAGCTGAAGCTGCTATCATTCCAATAATCAAATCCATTTTTTCACAGAAGCTGCCACATCCCATATAATGCCCTACTCCATCTGAAATTGATCAGACTTTAACTGGAAAAAAAAACCATAGTAAATTATATTTGACAGAAACCAACTAAACTGGATTTGTCATGTTTTATTGTGTGCCTGAACCGTTCATATGCATACATATAAATAAAGCATGACGAATTGTTCTTAATAAGTCCGATGCCATCTTTATAGAATGGGACAATTTATTAGTCATAAAAACCAATTGGTATATCGGAGAGCTCAGTTAATACTTCCTCATTGCATAAATGTATTAATGATGTTTTAAATGCATTACCAACAACAAATTAAACTTACCACCATAGCATTACATTAACCAAGGCGTTTAATCAAAATCAGACTGTTATTTAACCGTACTAACATGAGTATCTAATTTGCGTAACCAATCCGCCCTTTTACATGATCGGGTGGCCAGTGCTTCGGCACTTACAAAAGGATCTTATTTGATCAATAAATATTTACTATAAAAAAAGAAGTTCATGTAACCTGTAATAAGATAGTCTGATATGGATTCCTTACATTCATATTGAATACACTTGTAGTTGAATGAGCTATGCCTTAATATTTTACGCCTGTCGTTGACTGGTGTCACAGTCGACCCTACTGTGCACGACTGCATTCTTAAGAACGCATATGCCAACATCTTCACTACATACTGCATACACCGCATTGAGTGGTGTTACAGTCGACACAACTAAGCCTGACTGCATTCTTAGGACCGCATATGGCAAGGTCTTCGCTATATACTGCACACACCACATTGAGTGGTGTTACAGTCGACACAACTAAGCCTGACTGCATTCTTAGGACCGCATATGCCAAGGTCTTCGCTATATACTGCACACACCGCATTGAGCGGTGTTACAGTCGACACAACTAAGCCTGACTGCATTCTTAGGACCACATATGCCAAGGTCTTCGCTATATACTGCACACACCGCATTGAGTGGTGTTACAGTCAACACAACTAAGCCTGACTGCATTCTTAGGACCGCAGATGCCAAAGTCTTCACTGGATACGGCACACACCGCATTGAGCCGTGTTACAGTCAACACTACTAAGCCTGACTGCATTCTTAGGACCGCAAATGCCAAATTCTTCACTGCATACTGCACACACCGCATTGAGCGGTGTTACAGCTGACATAACTAAGCCATACTGCATTCTTAGGACCGACTGCTATCTGATGTGGATCTGACCAAATATACTGGAGTCTCGTATTCAGGGATGAAAATGTTCGCGGAGAAAAATAGCAGAAATTGACGGCGAGGTGGGTGATAATACAGTCAACACAAAGCATAGATGAGAATGGCGTGACAAAAAGAAAATCAGGAAAATATATTATTATTTTTGGGGGACTTCTAAAGTGACGGGAGAAGCCGGAATGGTCGCAAACTTTGACCATGTCCGCAAAAAATCGGACAGATAAACAAATCCGGAATTCCAGATAAACCTGGAAGATTCTCATGTATGATAAAGACAGTGGACTACTCTTCAGGGATAGTCTGTACGGACTGATAAGAGGAATGGAGCCAGGATAATGATAGGAGAGTAGTGGATGAATTCGGACTTCTGGTTTTTTCTCACGATTTCCGGACAATGCTAAGTCTATATGAGAGATTTTCCACATTTTCACATAAATCAAACCCCACTCAGTACAAGGACATGATTAAATGTTGCAAATATCTCAGACATTTTGCGGTATTTAAATAATAACTGGAGAAATTTAATAGACTATGCAGAATACAATACCATATTTTTTTAATAGAAATAACACAAATAGCAAATTACCAACAATCGCGGAAACCCGCGAAATCGCAGAAATGTTTCATCCCTACATATTACAAAATAATTTACACGTATAGAAACCATAACAGAATGACCAATCTTAAACAGTGCTTAAACCATACCAGGGAAACTGACGCACTCTTACGACAGGACCATCTTAAGAGGACCGTCGGAGACTATATAATCTTATACGATTCATAAAAAAAAACACCCAAAAAACCCCAGAAACACAGACCAAATTGATAGCATTCATGTTTTCTGACCACATTCGAGTTTTATCTAATCTTTTCTAAATCCAGTCTTAATCGGGGGTTCTCTGTGGCGGAGTGGTTAGAGTGTCTGACTTTTTTCTAGGTCAGACTCCTAATCTGAGGGTTGGCGGTTCGATTCCCCGTGCACCCAGCTCTGCCAATTTGGATTTCCACCGCTGTGTAGAACTTACAGCGTCATCAAAGGCCGGTTGCTCTCATACCATGTCTATGTGGTGTGGGAGGTTAAAAATCCCTTGGGTCGGTAAAAGTGTAGGCTCGGGCTTTCTATCGACCAGCAGTGGAATGAGGAAGACCAGTCGTCTATGACTGAAATTTCCCCTGCTTAAACAACTAATGGACCAACAAAAAAATAATAAATAAATAGGTACCGGCAGTACTTGGACACTGGAAGAAAATATGAAAATCATAAAAAATTGTTTTTAAATACTCCTACTTGGATGTATGATTAAAGTAAAAAATACCCGGAAAGTACTGTGAATGGGTTTACTCTTTATTTTGTTACCAACATTACTTGGGCTGTATTTTAAGACAACACACCAAAAAGCACTTTATTATGGGCATCTTTGATAACTACCACATTCTTTTGCATTATATTAATCAGAACAAGTACCAAAACATGTGGTCTAGTTTCGCTCGGTGCTGAATCATCGTTGGTTACACATACTATTAATAGATCCTACCATAAAGACCACCAAATGAGCTTTATTTTGGTATATGATAGATATATTTAAAACAAAATCTAATTATACCAAACAAACAAAAACACCTCATATTTCATTCAGTGTTAAAGGCAAATTAAGTAAATTAACAAATCTTAAAATGTGAATATCTGGAAAGGTCAACAAGATAGAACCCTTCTGTATTTTATGTTATTCTGCATTGAACTAGCACTGTGTGCTTAACCTAATTAACTGCCCAGTTTGAATTATCTAAAATAAGACTGTCGGTACATAGTCTTATATATTCAAAGCACACAGACGACTCAGTCGTTATTACCAGTTGCCGATACACTAAGACAACCCGATCGTACAGTGTGCGACGGCTTTAAAACAAAATCAGCAAAGACGCGAAAAGTACTCATCACAACATGGCTCTGACGGATCATACGGTTACAGGGGATAAATGACGTCATTGTATTTGTGGTGAGGTAAGCGGTTTGAATGTTCGTATGTCATCACTCGGACCAAAGAATACTTGAGCTGAACGGTTTTTAAAGAAGGCACATTTAGTGGGGAGTGAACGGCGGAAATGGTCGCGGAACGCTAAATTAGAGCTAACCTAACTTTACAAACAGGACGCAGGCTACCTGTCTCATAACTGCAGTGCTAAGGAATGTCAGAGTGGTATTACCGTATATATACTCGAGTAAAAGTCGATCTCATGTCAAAGTCGATTGCTTATTTTCAGCAAACAAATAACATCTTGAATTTTCCATTTCCATAGACCTCGAGTCAAAGTTTACGGTCGTATTTCACGGATAACAGGTAAACATTTGTCTGTGAAGGTATTATTCTGTATGTACAACTTTTGGACATGATATGCAGAGGCCTACCATACATGCACTTCACAGTATTGGTAACTGGAATATGGCATGGCAGTACCATTTTTCTGTACCAGGCAGAATTGAGACAGTTAGTTTCTAGATAAACACTTAACAGTGGCCATAACTCTTCTTTTAAAATTTCTTTTTTTATTAGTTTATATAGAGATCTGGCTCTTTTTTTTCCTTTAAAAAAACCCACCCATACCAAGCATGAATTTCATACATAGTCGTCCCTTTAATTTAAGCGTTAAAAAAATCAAAAGAATTCGACTTTTACCCGAGGATTTATGGTAGTGCAAGAGTAGTCGTTGGCTGAAGAACCCTAGTTACTCCCTCAGTCCTGTTTCGAGTACAGGGCTACTTAACAACCGTATAGAAAAAGTGCCGGTTGGCTACGTTATGGATTCTCAATCCAATTTATGTACCTATCTATCATCGCCCGCTACTTTTGGAGTGCATCTATAGCAGTGTTCACACGGGCGATGTAAATCGATTTGTAGAAATCGACTTGTATAGTTCGGGTTACATTTCCCGTGTGAACGGGTGTCTGAGGCGGATTAAGGCTGATTCGATTCCTGTGATGCACATTCTGTAAACCACCTCTCGAGGTAGTTTACGTGAGGCGATTTCTGTGATTCGATTTATTTTGCCCATGTGGACGCAATTGAGGCGGATTAAGCACCTCACACGCATGCGCAGTCGACCTTAGTTTGTTGACTTTCCGGTCGATCAAAAGCGCATATTATATAATTTAATTAAGGAAACCGCTATCTATGCACAGATATTTTTTTCATCATTTATTTTTAGGGTTTCACTGCCCAGCAGAAGTTTTGACCGTTCCAAACCAATACGATTCAATCCATACATATCTAGGTCGAACCCACACTCTCTCGGCCGACGTCGACGAACCCAAACTGGCGCTGGTTAGTCTTGACTTGCTCATGCGCAGATTTCGATTTCCGGCCCAAGTACTGCCCGTGTGAACGGGCCGCTAATTTGTCTCACCTGATTCGATTTGTCTGATTCGCCTCACATTTTGCCCGTGTGAACACGGCTATTGATGAAACCATGTAAATTAATCAACTTTAAAATTTGAATGGCATTATTAGGATAGGGCAAGGAGCAGTGGAATGAGAAAGCCCAATCGTCCACGACTGAAATTTCCCCTGCTTAAACAACTAATGTACACACACACACAAAAAACACCCCAAAAACTGAACATCCTAGTTCATATCAAGCGCCGTTATTGAGCCGTCTTGCAACACATACTGTCCCTGGACACTTCTGTATTCTGTAAGCGATATCGGAGGGGACTGACTTGGCTTCTGAGTATTCCGTTTTATATTAATATCGCCACCAATTCTACCTGCATTTAATTAGAAATGGTACAGTAGCACTGGTAATAAAACTGTCTGGTATGTTTCGACAGTCATTAGGAGAGTATCCTGGCATTAGTAGAACATCATAGTCTATACATGGCAAGTTTAACTGGAGATTCTTTTCTCATCTGAAGTGAAATGACCCTGATAAACATGAACAATAACACAAGTTATACTCAGTATGGTACTGAGTAAACCTCAATGGAGAGGGTATATGGGTGTGTGTGTGCAGGAGGCAGACTTAGTTATTGCTTTGTAAATTAAAGCTTAGTAAATCTAAGCAATATAAGTGACGTAAATCTAAGCAATGTAAGCTTAGTATTGCTAGGTACTAATTACGATAGAATATAGTGGTTAATAGGTTCCAACCAATCCAACTGTATCGGACTAGACTGTAGTACACACATCTGTACAGTGCTATGCTGACGACAATCCTCACAAAGTAGCAAACACATGTAGCTAAATATTCAAAACAAAGAAAGAAAAACAACAAAGTTATCTTTGTAGTAGACGGTAATATCGTTGCAGCTACTAGTACTAGTCTTACTTGTCGCTTACACTGGTTCGCCGTTTGTAGTGTACCAGACAGGTACCTACCTATTAGCCAATGACCTTGACCTGTGCTTCGACAATCATACTATGCTCGCTGAGTTTTCAAAATGGGAGATCTCCAACTGTATCAACACCATAACTGTTTTTAATAATGTAAGATGTACAGAATCAAGAAGTGTTCATAAGGACATGGGTTCCACAAAGTTTCTACTTGGCCCATGTTTATTGATGACAGCCAATGTGTTACAAAATGGCGGCAGGTACCTGAACCAATCATAAGCATATTCAGCACTCTACGGAGCCACCCAACCAGCCACGGTGCGACCCAACCAGCCACGGTTGAACTCGTTTAAACTTGTTTCCGGTACAAAGGCTAGGGGACCAGGTTGGAAACTGAGCGATAATAGATGAAAACTCATATACCTCTGCATGAGCAAATAAATGCCAGGGGACCAGGCTAGACCTCCACAGAGCTAGCAGTGTAGTAAAATAATATTTGACTATGTTGTTGTTGTTGTTGTTGTTTGTTCAGACATTATCACATATTTATGTATCTTTTGCACAGATTAAATTGTTTGAAGTATATTTGAAATTGATCTACATTGATTTCTGTTTAAATCACACAATATCACTACTTAATGAATGGGAAACTCATCCTGCAAGGGTATGCTCGATATTACCCAGTGGGAACTCATTTTTCATCCTTCCGTCGCTGTGGACCCTTCTCGAACCAATAGCTTGCAAGTAGGATCCATGAAGCAGAATCTCGTAGCTTGCCACGAGATCTCCTGCAACATTTATGTAGTCTTTTTTTGTCTTCAATACGAGGACGGGTTCATGAGAAAATGCATCAATAATATTTATATAATTCTGTAATTGTCAACAACTAACATCACATGGGACCACCACTGCACCACATCACACAGAGTCTGGTTTGAGTTTCCATGGAAACCCAACACTATACAATGTAGTTCCTAATCAAATTTAACAATAAACATCATTGGAATTAATCACAATCACCAGTCATCTTGGAAAATAATGGTGGAATTTGCATAGAATAGACACATGATTGTACATTTCTAGCAGTTGGAATCGCCAAACCTAGTCATTAAAAGATAAAAGTATAAAAACCTGAAGTGATATAAGTTTGTAAGGTACACATCGTGAGGACTGTAGAGCAGACTGAAGGACCTGATTTTCTAGAGGCTATATGTGCTACTTTTACTAACTAAATTTGTGGGTCTGGTCTGTAAATTGTAATAAGCATTGGCCCAAATGAAGTAAATTATGCAGGAATGAAGTAGTATTGGAGGGAAAAATAGGCAGAAATGGACTATGAGGTGGGCGATAATAGTCACAATACTAATTGCAGAACACTCTCCTCCTACCAGAGTCTGTAATGATTGGTCATAGACATAGGCACATTACTAAAACTATGCTTGGAGAGTACTGGATGAATCCTGACTTCCGGGACTTTTCCGCGATTCACTGACAGTACTAAACCTATGGGAGAATTTCTGCGTTTTCACGGAAATAATTCTTCACCTTTCTAGGGTACCTACTCTGACTGAACGACCGCAGTGATTCCCTGACAGTGCTAAGCCTAAGAGCCTTTCCACTTTTTCAGGAACATTTACTCGATGTTTTTGTTTGGGTTTTACGTCATAGCAACACCTAGGGTCAAATCTGGACTAAATGTTTGTGATAGTTAATAAGCGATAACAACAACAAAAGCGGAAATCTGCGAAATCGCAGAGATATTTCATCCCTGATTAGGTAGATATGCATTTAAAATATTAAGCTATCTTCTACTGGACTTATTCTTAATCAAAGAATGGGGTTGGGTGGAGTGATGGTAGTACAGCAAATCGTGATGGTAGGTGGGTAGAAACCAGAGGCTGATAACACTATTCCCAACAAGTTTCACCAGCCCAAAAGGTTTCACTTCAAATCACTAGTAGATCTCAAACACAGACAGAAGAATATACCAGATAAGATATTAGATAACAATATGGGTACATCATAGATAGCGCACATTAGATTCCTGAATGTGACCCACCCATCACAGGCAGGCATTGCCCGTTCCCGTTATCAGGTAAGAGCAACCTACTAACCTTCTAAACACCAACACGTCTCTAGGCTATGTCCCACATGCTTTGCATTTTGCCAATGTCTTAGGTCTTGTTTCGCTACAATTGAGGAGGGCGGTCGAGTGGCTAAACATCAGACTATATTGACCGCTGAATGCCCACTTTAAACCAATAAGATGTATCACGGACAGCTAACCCCGGTTACTGAAACCCGAACCAGCCAACTCTGACTACATTGCTGGCGTGTTTGCTAGAGGTGTTAAAAAATAATGCTCTATGCAATCTAATCCCATATTACAAGGCGCTGCCATCTAGTCTGTAAGTGATGCAGAATTGGACTCGTTTCAATGCGGCATACTGATTCTGATTAGCTCCAGATGTTTAGCAAGCCGACCATGGTGCTAGCGACCACACAGTGCTTATTCTCAGTGGCAAGATTTTTATTTATTACAATTATTATTACTAAGAGTGCTGCCACCTGGCGAAAATTTCGCCAGCCAGTGCAGTATTGCCACCTGGCGAGCATTTCAACAACTAGGGCAGTGCAGTGCTGCCACATGGCGACCACTTCAACAACCAGTGCATTGCAGTGCTGCCACCTGGCAACCACTTCGACAACCAGTGCATTGCAGTGCTGCCACCTGGCAACCACTTCGACAACTAGTGCATTGCAGTGCTGCCACCTGGCGACCACTTTGACAGCTAGGACAGTGCACTGCTGCCACCTGGTGATTACTTCTCCAGTCTGCAGTACACTGCAGTGCTGCCACCTTGTGGCCGCATCAGTCAGACGCAGCTGGAGATGCTGAGCTGTGAGGTGATGTTCTTACACGGCCCCTGCCAGATGTCTGAGATAGCGATGAGTGCGTGTGCCAGACCAGCGCCCGCCCGACTCTGCGATATACTCTTCACAGGCGCCCAGCTGCAGAGGAAGGAGAGAGATAGACAATCAGCAGCTATCCACACACAGGTATCACATCACAATGACAACGCAGCTCAAATCTCAAAGCAGCTGTTGTTTTCCAAATGGCATGAAGAACCTTACGCTACATCCGAATTAGCATGTGAGTTGCGTGAAGACCTCTCAAGACGAAATAATGGGGTGGGGTAATAAAAACCAAGCCAACAGTCGCCTATTGTAAATCGGTGAGGTCCTTATGTGGGGAGTTGGGGTTGGGGGTTGGGGTATTGGAAGATGCACTAGCCGCTCCCTGATTATAACACACAAAAATGCTTATAATTTTAAATATGAAAACTAATTCATATGCAATGTTATATAGATATAAATATATTACGTTGATTATTATAATCTAGTTTACTTTAGCTTGAAGTAACTTTTGCTTTGTTTTAAAGGGCTAACTTTGGAGTTATTTAAAATGAAAAATGAATTTCGGTGTGCACACAGAAAGGTTTATTAAGTGCACCCATATCTAAGTTGCATATCTATGAAGAAATCTAGGTAAGTGTTTGATTTAGAAAAATTTGATTATTTCATCAGCTTATGCAGTTTTAAGCAAGGGGAACAATACCATTGACCACATATGAAATACCAAATAAGCCAACCTATATCATCATTCATGTGAACCACAGCAGCATTTCCAGAAAGAAAGTGAAAGGTATGCCAGTATTAAAGCGTAGGCCTCTCAGTTTTCTACTCCAATGAAAGTTTTCCAGTTCGGTCTGTATGTACAGCTAGTATCATCTAGGTGGAATAAATACAGACTATTGTCAGTTCTGGGTGTTACTTTAGCATGCGGTCAACCAGCAGGGTTGTTTAAGTCATTGGTTAGACTCGGCCAGGGTTTGAATCCCATTATCTGCCATATGAGAAGCGGGTGATCAACTCATTCAGCCATCTCACAGTCGGCGACTGCCTTGATATAACCTGCGAGGTTGCAAGGATGTAAAACCCCCATCCAATCACTCATTTACCCACTATATATATATATATATATATATATATATATATATATAATATATATATATATATCTACACATGCATATCATATTGTACATTTCAGGACACTGGCATATGGAGACATACTACTAATTCAAACGTGGTACAAAGAGAAGAATTGTTCATTTCGTAACCATGGTGCTAGATCAATATCAGCCAATATATAAACACACTGAGCCGACATACAGGTTTAAAGACAACCAGACCAGCGTTAGATTGAAATAATTTGAGTTGGATAGAACGACAACAGTCAACTCAACAACAAAAAAGGCCATTTGTTAAATATCCTGGACATGTGTGTATCATAGACATGCACCATGAATACGCATTCTGGTCACATGTCATGAACATGTGCTATTGATACACACATATACTGTTCCCTTGTGGCATGTTCCCTTGTTCCGTGTTCGCTTTTGAACTTGTGACACACCACACAGACAATGGACCTGTGTTTTGCTTAGTGGCCGTTACCATAGGTTGGACCCAGGGACCATATGGCCTTGTGCACGATACATGTGATGTACTGACCAGGAACATAGAAAATGAGCATGTTCATTGTCTGTGTGGCATGTCACAAGGTCACAAGCGAATATGGAACAAGGGAACATGTCACAAGGGAAGTTTATGGATACACAGCCTTAGATGTACACAGTATGGCCATGCACCATGGATAGGCATCTCAGTCACATATCCCAGACACACACGTCTGGACACGTGCAAGCCAGACACATCACATACATGCACGATGCATCTTAGACATGTGCCACACACACATCCCTACACAGTGGACAGGAAGAGGAATTCACACACTCAGCTCACCTTGTGACAATGATAGCACAGGAGGAAGGGTAAGCACAGGGGATGTGTAAGGGAGAGAATAGAGGCATTACTGGGCACGTACGCTCATAGGCACAGATTTAAAAAAATTGTATGGTAAACATTTTTATTCATCTGAATACAGTCTTTTTTCAGCGCTGAGGTACAGGTCTTCCGGCAATGCTTAAATTTGCATAGTCCGATGCTTTTGAGTTTCTGACATTTTTCTGAGATAAATATATTAAATTGATCATTATAATCCTCCTTACTTTGGTTTGAAGTAACTTTTAATTGAAATGGCTGCCTTTTAAGATATTTGAAATTCAAACATGTGAAAATAATTTTGGCAAGCATGCCAAAACTCTGATACCATAGGTTTCTGCAGTAACAGGTTCTATTAAATCGACTCAGTGTTCCTTTCTATGTGGCAACAAATACTTAATAAGTGCATCAGTATCCAAGTTAGATATGTAGAATCAAATCTAGATAATTGTTTTAATTTTGTAAATGTTATGCTTCATCGGACTATGCAGCTTTAACTTCAGTCATTTAAACTATCTAATTACAAGAACAATCTTAAGATAATAAAATATTGTTATTACATTCAGCTAATTAGGAGTTTGTGGCATATCTGATCAGTGTATGCATTTTAATTCAAGGTGTCTTACTCTTAGTTAATTAGTTGTATGTATTCCTCTGAATACAGTCTTTTTTCAGCGCCAAGGCACTGGTCTTCTGGCCATGCTTAACTTCAGTCATTTAAACTATTTAATTACAAGAACAATCTTAAGATAATACAATATTGTAATTACATTCAGCTAATTAAGAGTTTGTGGTATATGTGGTTAGTGTATGCATTCAGTGTATGCATTTTAATGAATGTAGGTGGTGGCTTAGTTAATCTTCTAGGCAGGTATAGTATGGGTTTAGGTGTAATCCAAATTTAGCTAACTAAACGGTTGCGATGTATCTAGTTTGTACCAAGCGTTCAATGTGTGCATTAGTCTGGATTTTGGTAAAATGCTAAGGGATGTATGGGGGGGATGTTGTTGGTTAAAATGAATAAAATGGATGTGTAGAGTTATTAGTGGTGTTCATTGTCAGTGCCTGTGTGCAGTTGTTTGATGCATACGCTGTCAACTATCAGGTTATGTTCATCATCATCATCATCATCATCATCATCATGCTGTCGGTCGCATTGCGACAAAGACTGCTTTCATTACTTGACTGCTGCTCTCCATTTAGCTCTCTGTTGTGAGAGTTATGTTCAATGTAATCATTACTACCTTCCACCAGAACACAGTCATGGACTTGATGCAATTACATGCTGAGAACCACATGGCTTAACATAGTTACAACTAATAGTGCGTTGTATTAAAGCCGTTGAGAAATACGTGTAAGTATACTGTCTACATACACTAACATAGGTGTCATGTCTACTCTCTTGTGTTCAGATTAGCACAGGTAAGAGCTCTCAATTCAATTGATTACAAAAAATATCACACACACATTTGTGCAATGTACACAATTGAATGATTGAGATATACAAATTTATCATTTCTAAGCAATAAGCATTTTCTTTGTAAAGTCTATCACAGATACAAATTATGCCTAATTATTTACAAATATTTATAAATTATTTACATTGCCATCGATGACATCTGCAAAGAAATTAGCTCAGCTTACAGATCCGTAATCCGTCACATCTATCTGTGTAACCTTAGTCTATATTCACTAAACTGCAATATGTCATACCTTTAAAATAAAAAGACTGAGTAAATAGAATGCTACTATTAGAAAATACATTTACAGCCTATAGGATTTCATGGTAATGATCGCTATGTGTTGTTACCGTCCAGGTAAAACAACAGAACCCAACAAAAAAAATCTTTACCAATGGGTTCCCATAAGCTCTGAGCACGAAACCCAAAATGTGTTTCCCATAAACTTTGAATCACATATTTCTCAAAAAAGATTCTCCATCCAAATAATATTAATGGACGGACATAAGGCTTAGGTTATTTAGTTAAAGCTTTGAGATATTTGCTACAGTAACTGTAATACTGTATTGACCATACACTCTGGTATTTACCCTTAAGCCCCAGTCACACCACGGCTTGCGACCACTTTGGACCAAAGAACCCGCAGTCACCAGCGACCTCCTTGTGACCAAAGCAATTGTCGCTGATCTCTGGGCGACCATTTTAGTCACAAGGTTTTTTAGTGCAGTAGCTGCAACCTCCTTGGGGGCAAGGAGGTCGGCGACCACTGAGGACCACTTTGCAACCACTTGTGACCATTTTGCGACTACCCCATTTTTGTAGTTGTAATGTGGTCGCAAGCAGTAGTGTGACTGGGGTATCAGGACAATGTGAGGTATTCTGTCACACCAGGAATCACGTGGTGTGTATAATACAGTCCCCATTTAAGGAAGTAAGATGTAGAGCATATATCCAATCACAGTGCACTGTTAGTGATGCAGGCTTTCGCCACAGAGGGCGCTACATAACGTGTAGGTTGTAGGCGAAGCAGTTAGTATCTCTACTACATTAATCATTTATTGCGTGATATGCGGTTTGAGCCCGGAGGGCTTCTGGGATGAGGCGAGAACCGAAGACTCACAACACCATTTGTGTTTGTTGCTAAGTGGATTTAGCTTTCAAATTCTTCACATTATTACCAGCAAAAGCTGATATTTCACATTAAGTGATATCAAACTAGCCTCTGATATCAAGCTATCAACATGATATAATTTAAAAAATAATTCTAATATGTCAGAATCAACATTGAAAAGTGTTCCGAACAATGCATTACGGAACATTTAAATGTGTAAGTAGTTATTGCCTGATATGGGATGATGCCTGAGATCCTTTGGGAGGTGAATTGACCTTGTGACGCACCACATTGCATTGCCTTAGGGTCACAAACACCATATTCAGGCAATAAACTAGTATTAAATCACTGAAACTTTTAAATTATAGTCATATTGACCAGTAGAATTTGGAACTTCGTACATTTCAAAATGAACCTGGTCAGGGTGAAATTTGTTTTTCTTTTTAAATATGGTATTGGTATCAGTCTGATATCACCTTAATATGATAGACCAGATCAATATGCTTCATCACAAAACGATTACAACAAAAATTCTTTTCAAAGACAACACATTCCACCATGGCCTAATTGTCTACAGCTCTGAATGCGCCAACTTAGAAATGGAAGGACGGGATAGCTGATTATGGGAAGTGCTTGTGGCCCAGATGAGAGGTCGCTGGTTCGATCCCGGGCCTAGTCAAACCAATGACCTACATAAGCGATGCTTGTAGCTAGCGCCAGAAGCCACACCTGTTATCACTTACATAATATTTAATTATGGGATGCAGTGCTTTTAACAAGCCAACAGGGAAGCCAGGTTTTTTATCACATGAAATGCAAAGGTTATGGCGTATCTAGATTCCGATGAAGCGAGATAGAGCTAAGACTATGACAGGACAGGCAAAACATTCCATTAAACAAAAAAGAAGTTTAAACACCAAGACAGCTGGAGATCCAAGTGAAAAAAGCAGTACAAAAACAACCAAATAAATCTTACATCTCACATTAGAAGAGCGATATTACACCTCACACAAGAATGAAAAATCTTACATCTCAAAACAAGAAAGAGATCTTACATCTCAAAACAAGAAAGAAATGATCTTACACTTCAACAAAAGAGAGATCTTACACCTCAACACAAGAGAGAGATATCTTATAATACCTCAACACAGGAAACATACATCTCAACACAAGAAACAGATCTTACACGTCAACACAAGAAAGATCTTACACACTAATACAAGAAAGAGAAATCTTACACCTCAACACAAGAGAAAGGTCTGACATTTAAACACAAGAAAGAGAGATCCTATACCTGAACACAAGAGATCTTACACATCAACACAAGAGAGAGATATCTTATAATACCTCAACACAGGAAACATACATCTCAACACAAGAAACAGATCTTACACGTCAACACAAGAAAGATCTCACACACTAATACAAGAAAGAGAAATCTTAGACCTCAACACAAGAGAAAGATCTGACATTTAAACACAAGAAAGAGAGATCCTATACCTCAACAGAAGAGATCTTACACATCAACACAAGAAAGAGAGATTTTACACACAAATACAAAGATCTTACACCTCACTGACGTCAGAGGCATCTTACAAATGAGAAAAATGATCTTAAACCTTACACATTCGAAGAGAGATCTTACAACTCATTTACAAGAAGGATGCTATACCTCATAAAAGAATGATGTTATACCAAACACATTCGAAGAGAAGAGCGCTTTCACCACACACACACACACAACACACACATACGCATGAGAAGAGAGGTCTTAAAACCCACACCCACACACCGTACAAAATGTCCCACGCATGAGCACAACCTAAAACACCGAACAGCTCACACATGACAACAGGCGGCGAAGATGCCAGCGTTACGTCGCAGTGCTGTACCTGCAGGGGGGAGGTTGACCTTGGAAATATCCTTCAGAGCCTCAATGTGGCACGAGACGACGGCGATGCCTGCGCCTGCGCGGCAGACGCTGATGCTGGCGGCCTTCTCCCACCTGAGCCCAAGAGGCGGAAGAAGAAGCATGGGGCCTGATTACAGGTGGCGCCACCACAAAACACTGAATTTTCACCAACATCATTTTTCCTTAAAAGTTTTATAATCCGATGGTTTTGAGGTTTTTTTTTATTGGTTTTTGTTTGTATTTTTTGTTTGAACATTAATTGATTAAACAGGGTAAATTTCAGGGTTTCTTTTTGTCCATTAGTTGATTAAGCATGGGAAATTTCAATCGCAGTTCAATTGCTCTTCCTCAGTCCACTGCTCCTTGCCCTATCCTAGTAATGCCGAGTGCCAGGCTAGGTAGCGACAAGTATCAATTTTTAAGTCATTGGTTTGATTCGGCCAGAGGTTCGAACCCCACGACCTACCAGAATGGGAGGCGTACACTCAACTCATTCGGCGATCACGTCTGGTCCTTTCTGGGTTTTTTTAAAGAAGATAAAAATGGCTTATTATTATAATCTATTTAAAAGTAACTTTTATTTGAATGATTAAGCTTTCAAGATATCTGAAGTGAAAGCATGACAAATAAATGTTGGTGTGCATGTCAGAATACTGAACATAGGTTTTGTTTGCCTGCGTTCGCATGTAACACCATAGCACAGGTGCACCAAACTGCAATAAATGTTTAATGAGTGCACAAGTAACTTTTTGGAGGATCACATTCAGGTAAATGTTTTCATTATCATATCGAAAATCTGATGCCTTCATTGGATTATGCAACTTTACGTTAGTTTTGTTTGCGATGTGCGTTATTACTACTATTGCTAGTATTAAAGCTGCATAGTCCGATGAAGCATCAACATTTTCAAAACCAAAACACTTATCTAGATTTGATTCTACATATCTAACTTAGATACTGATTCACTTATTAAGCATTTGTGCCACATAGAAGGGAATACTGAGTCAATTTAATAGAACCTGTTACTGCGGTGTCAGAGTTTTGGAATGTTTGCCAAAACTAATTTGACAGGTTTACACTTCAAATATCTCCAAAGTTAGCCATTTAAAATCAAAGTTACTTCAAACTGAAGTAAAGTAGATTATAACAATCAATATATTTATCTCAGAACCTTAAAACCATCGGACTATGCAACTTTAAGTAAATTCTAAAATTGTACAAAGTCACTGCAGAATGAGTGAATAATTGCAATCGCAACATAAATGTTTATTAGTAAAACAAAAAGTAACTAAACGTAAGAAAAATGGGATGTGTGAGCAAAAATGTAATATAATTGCACGGTGATCTAGTAGGTTAGTTAAATACTATTAAGGCATAATGGAAAAGCACACTTGGTTCCAGTTACTAGGCAGTTAGCTTAATGTCCAGGGGTAGTGATTTTTATTCAGGGTTTTGATTTTTTCAAACTTCAGTTCGCCCACATAAAAATCAACATTCACTTTCCAACAAGAAAATATCACTCACCCATTCACTTACTCATTCACTCTCTCAGTCACACTCTCTCACTCACTCACTCACACACACCCATTCATGCACTAACTAACTCACTGACCCATTCACTTACTCACTGACCCATTCAATCACTCACCCATTCACTGACCCATTCACTCACTCTCTCTCTCTCACTCACTCACTCACTCACCCACTCACTCACACCCATTCATGCACTAACTAACTCACTTACCCATTCACTCACCCATTCATTCACTCACTCACTCACTCACTCTCTCATTCTCTCACTCACTCTCTCACCCATCCACACACCACCATTTGGGTCTACTTCCGCCCCCCCCCCCCTCTCCCTCCCGGTACATAACTTGAAACAAACATCGTTTTGTCCTTTCACTATTAATGGAGAGGAGGGTGGCACCAGAGGGGAGGGGGGGGGACCAGAGGGGAGGGTGCGGCTTCAGACAACAGCACGAAGGAAACTAAAATAAAACCTAAAGGCCGTAATCGATTAACACGACCCGGGCCACTCGGGTCATCTGAGTCGTCAGAATTTCAAATCGAACACAGCGAGTGGAGTCGAGAAATACACGTGAAGTGTGCAAAATGACCCGACCCCAGTAACCCACCTCTTGGCTGAGGTTTGCTAGGAGCGATGACGTCACATCAGTGCTGGGACCTGTAGGATAACAGCTACCAGTAAAAGTCCTACGTGTTGTTTTAATGCTTTTTATTTTAATAACCCAGATTGTCAGCTTCTACAATCTATTGATTAATCGATTACGCCCAAAGGTATGCCTCGGTCAAAAACCGGAAATGCCCAACAGGAAGTGTTCAGCAATGGCAACCGTGACCCAAAGGTACAAAACCTAATTTGCGAGTATCCGAATTTCATATAGTTCTAGACTTAGCATTTAGAGGAAACATTGGCAACCCATCCATTTAGGGACATACACCAACCCTCATGTGTGGCTAACATAACAGCTTCAGCATGTTCTACATTATTCAAGGAACACTTAAAATGCTAAAAAAAAATATATAAAAAGCTTTAAAAGATTACAGCTAGAAATAAGTCTAAAATAAAAATTCACGAATTAATTTGATTTCAGCTACACTAAATTTAGTTCGCCCTTCATGGCCTTGCTATTTATTTCAAGCGCTGTCAATTTATGAAATTGAAACTATGGGCCATCATACACTTTCCATTTGGCGCTTTTGAGGGTACTATCTATTTGTCACTAATGTCAGATTCTTTCAAATTTCCAGTTTACGTAATGCTTCGGCTGTTGCGCTTACTTGACCAGAAATAGGATCTAACTAGTACTGAAAAGAACAACCCTGCTATAGCTTATTTGTTGGGGTTTTTACGTCCTAGCAATATCTATCGGCACATCATGACACGTACCGACTTGTGACAGTGTGTATTCATGGAACCTTTATAGTGCTGCCCCACTCGGAGAGCAGGTTGGTTGGTTGTTGGAGTTTAACGTCCTGGCAATATCTAGGGTCATATCAGGATGGGTACTGACTTGTGATAGTGCAAACTCATGGCACCTTTTTAGTGCTGTCCCACTGGGAGATCAGGCCACCCAAATCATGACCCGATATCCCACTCAGTCACATTATTCAGATACTGAAATAACCAGTCCTTGCCCTATCCTAGTAATGCCAGACTAAGTAGCGAGAAGAACAAATTTTGTGAGTCACTGGCTTAAGTCGGCAGGGAATCAAACTCCCGACCTTTCGGACGGGAAGCCTGTGCCTTACCGATTGGGCCACCGCGTCTGGTCCCCCTACTATAAGATCGATTCAGTTTTTTTGGTGTTTTTTTTGCATAAGCTGGATCCAAGCACATCTTTTTTTTTAACCCCAAAAAACCCCCAAAAGATTATAGGCCATGCCATAGAGAGCTAATTTCTCAGTCCAAGTGTGGCTGGAAGCACAGGTTTTACGGCACTAAACTTTCTTTACTGTAATGCCACCTATATGTCACTTCTAGATGTAATGCCACCTAGATGTCACCCACGTGGTTTCCATACTACCTGCAGTGCCTCCCGTGATGGCGCCTTTGTGACAGTACTTCCCGTGACAGCACCACACATGACAGTGTCTCATGTGACAATGCCACACAGCTGGATGTCACAGTGCTTCCTGTGAGTGCCACATGTGACAATGCCTTGTGTGACAACGCCTCTTATGAGAGAGCCACATGTGACAATATGGCAGTGCTTCATGTGTAGTGCCCCGTGTGGCAATGTGACATCATGTCATGTGACAGCACCTCATGTAGAAATATGACATCACACTAAGGGACAGCACATTATGTGACAGCACCCATGTGGCAGTGTGACAGCGCTTCCTCTGACAGGACCCTATATGGTAATGTAACAGTGCATCATGTGACAGCACCTCATGTGGCAGTGTGACAGCGCTTCCTCTGACAGGACCCCATATGGTAATGTAACAGTGTGTCATATGACAGCACCTCAAGTGGCAATGTGAGAATGCCCCATGTAACAGCACCTCATGTGGAAATGAGTCAGCATTTCGGGTGACACTACCTTATGTGACAGCACCTCATGTGACAATCTGACAGCACTTCCTCTGACAGCACACCATGTGAAAGTGCATTATATAACAGCACTTCACGTCGCAATGTGAAAGCGCCTGTTGAGACAGTGCCTCATGTGACAATCTGACAGCACTCCCTCTGACAGCACACCATGTGATAGTGCATTATATAACAGCACTTCACATCGCAATGTGAAAGTGCCTCATGTGACAGCATTTCATGTGACAGTGCCTCATGTGACAATACTTTTCTGACAGCACACCATATGATAACGCATTACATAACAGCACTTCACATTGCAATGTGAAAGCACCTCATGTGACAGCATTTCATGTCACAGTGCCTCATGCGACAACACTTCCTCTGACAGCACATCAAATGACAGCGCATTATATAACAGACCATGTTGCAATATGAAAGTGCCTCATGTGAGAGCATTTCATGTGATAGTGCCCCATGTGACAATGTGACAGCACTTCCTCTGACAGCACATCAAATTACAGTGCATTATATAACAGCACTTCATGTTGCAATGTGAAAGTGCCTCATGTGATGGGAGTCTTGTGACAGCGTCTCATGTGACAACACCTCATTTGAAAGCATTTCATGTGACAGTGCCTCATATGACAATACTTCCTCTGACAGCACACCAAGTGATAACTTGTCATATAATAGCATTTCACGTCACGATGTGAAAGCGCCTCATGTGACAGCACAACGTGTGACAGTTTCTCAAGTGACAGCATCTCATGTGACAACACATCCTGTGACAGAACCTCATGCATGACAGCATTTGTTGTGACAGCACCTCACGTGACAGCGCCTCATGTGAACACCTCATGTGACAGCGCCTCATGTGACAGCACCTTATGTGACAGTGAGAACAGCTAACTCACGTGTTTGACACCGGGTCAAAGGCCTCCACCGAGCTGAGGTAGTTGGTTCCGTCATGGCCGCCCACTGCGTACACCTTGCCGCCGAGCGCTGTCACGCCGACACCGCCCCGCGGGCACGACATGTTGCCCACCAGCGTCCATGTGTTGTCCACAGGGTTGTAACACTCCACAGAGTCGAGCGGCGAGTTGTCATCGAACCCACCTGCAGCAAGCGGGCACACACACGTCACATTGTTATGGTTAACAGGCCTTGCTTAGAACACGTAATTATAGCAATATAATGTGGGTCATATTCTACTTCTAGTGTACTGGCTGAGTGATGCAAGTTATAGAAACGTAATTATAGCAATACGTGTCATGTTCTTCCAGTGTACTGGCTGAGTACCACCTTGTTTAGAACATATAATTATAGCAATACAACGTGCATCATGTTCTTCTAGTTTACTGGCTGAGTAACGCCTTGTTTAGAACATACCGTATATGTCCCAATAGAACCATGCTACCCAATAGAAGCACACACCCCATTTCAAGATTGAAAGCATGCACAAAGTTACGATCATATTCAGACTAAATGCACATAAAATAAGACAATCCCACTTTATTTCAGAGGAACGACAAAAACAAATAAAAATTTACGATCATATTCAGACTGAATGAAAATAAAATAAGACAATTCCACTTTCTTTCAGAGGCACGACAAAAACAAATCCATGAAATTCTTTAACTTTGAATAAACACACATCCATGTGTCTGCACTCGTGCAGTGCATGTCTACTGGGACATATACAGTATATATAATTAGAGCAATAGAACATGTGTCACATTCTTCTACTGTACTAGCTGAGTAAAGCCTTGTTTAGAACATATAATTATAGCAATACAACATGTGTAACGTTCTAGTTTACTGACTGAGCAACGCCTTGTTTAGAACACGTAATTATAGCAACATAACATGTGTCACATTCTTCTAGCCTCATAGCTGAGTATTGCTTTGTTAGGAACATGTAATTACAGCAATACAACACACGTCACATTGCTGCAGTCCACTCCGCTAACGCTAGGGGACTTACCGACTATATAGAGCTGGCCGTGCACCTCGGCTACTCCGGCCCCGGCCCGCCGCTTGTTCATCGGGGTCATCGTTGTCCACTTGTTGAGGTGCGGGTCGTAGCGTTCACAAGTGTCCAGGGAGGCTGCCCCATCATTCCCCCCTATCGCAAATAGGTAACCCTGCAACACACCAGGGGAAAGCCTATATAAAAGTCACCTCCAGTATTAATAGGATAGAGCAAGGACTGGTTAGCTCAGTGTCAAGATGTGACTGAGTGGGATATCAGGTCATGGTGCTGGCGGCCTCATTTCCCAGTGGGGCATCACTAAAACGTCGCCATGAGTGTACACCGTCACAAGTCGGCACCTGTCCTGATGTGACCTTTGATGTTGCTAGGACGTAAAACAACAATAAACAAACAAACAATGCTGAGTCAATTTAATAGAACAGAAGCCTATGGTGTCAGAGTTTTGGCATGCTTGCGAAAAGTAATTTTACATGTTTACATTTCAAATTTCTCAAAAGTTAGCCATTTAAAATAAAAGTTATTTCAAAATAGAGTAAAGTAGATCATAAAAATCAATTAAATATATTTATCCCCGAAAAATGAAAAAACTCAAAACCATCGGACTTTGCAACTTTAAATCCAAGCAAAAACAGCTTTGCTAAGAAGAGTCCACTGTCAACAACCTGTGAAGGGACTAGTTCCAGATGGCACTCTTTATCTATATTGGCATATAGATGATGGACTGAGGGAGAATGTTACCATACCAAAATGGCGTCCACGCCATTAAACTTTTAAAATCTGTTAATTAACATGATTTAATCAATTCTGTACTCCAAAAGTAGCGGGCGATGAAAGATGAGCATGTGAAGATGAGCACGTGGTTAGAAAAGGGATTTGTGTGAATGTTGATAACCCGGCAATCTGACAGTCTTTCTAATGGGTAGTTTAGCAGCCCTGTCCACGGTTGGTTGGTTGGTTGTTGGGAGTTTTAAATCCTGGAAACATCTAAGGTCATATCAGGATGGGTACTGACTTGTGACAGTGCACACTCATGGTGACTTTATAGTGCTGGTATATTTGAGAAACCTAATGTGGAAGGGGATAGTAGAAATTCCATGCAACCATCAGCAGGGCAACATCATCTACTTGAGGCTGGCCGAAGATCCTGACCAATAAATGCCCAGTTTAAATCAATAAAATATGCCACAGATAACTAGCCAACAAATCAACTAACCCAGTTACCAAAACCCTGAGCAGCTAACCCAGTCTAAGTCATCGACATCTCGGCGGAATTGGACCCGTCTCAATGCAGTACATAGATTCTGATTGGCTCCTGCCACTTAGCAAAGCGGCCATGGTGACTTACTATGTTGTGCACCTTGAGCGAGGCGACGGCGACGCCCCCTCTCGGCATGAGCATGGGCTGCACGAAGGACCACGAGTCGCTGGTGGGGTCATAGCGCTCCACAGTGTTGTAGCACGTCGAGTCATCCAGGCCACCAATGGCATAGATGGGGCCACCCAGACAGGCCAGCGCAATGCCACGCCTGTAGTAAGTAGCGACAAGGTGGGGTCAGTGTGGGTCAGGAGACACACAAATAGGCCAGCGCAATACCACGCCTGTAGGAAGTAGCAACATGATGGGGTCAGTGGGGGTCAGGGGACGTACAGACAGGCCAGCGCCATGCCACACCTGTAGGAAGTAGCGACATGGTGGGGCCAGTGTGAGTCAGGGGACGCACAGACAGGCCAGCACCATGCCACACCTGTAGGAAGTAGTGACAAGGTTGGGGTCAGTGTGGGTCAGGGGATGTACAGACAGGCCAGTGACATGCCACACCTGTAGGAAGTAGCGACAAGGTGGAGGTCAGTGTGGGTCAGGGACAGGGGACACACAGACAGGCCAGCACAATGCCACACCTGTAGGAAGTATCGACAAGGTTGGGGTCAGTGTGGGTCAGGGACAGCGGACACACAAGCATGCCAAAACTCTGACACCATAGGCTTTAGCATTAACAGGTTCTATTAAATTGCCTCATTATTCCCTTATATGTAGCAATAAATGCTTAATAAATATCTAAGTTAGATATGTAGAATCAATTCTAGGTACAGTAAAACCTCTATACCGACCCCTCCCTATATCGATCGCTTTATTCGGGTCCCAACAATACCATTGTAAGGATATGCTAACTCTCTAAACCAACCACCTCCCTAAATGGTCCACTTAAAGTCGGTCCCATGGTCGGTCGATTTAGAGAGGTTTTACTGTAATTGCTTTGGTTTTGGAAATTTGATGCTTCATCGGTTTTGCAGCTTTAATGACTATATGGGTGGAGTGTACATTATTTACGAAACCAACAATGAAACTACTAAAAAAAAATGTAACCTAGAAAACAGATGATGTTTAAATGGACTAACACAAAGAACAGTAAAAGTATAGCATAGTAAAAGCTGGATTTTGTACAAACAGTTACAAGCCATAAACAAGAAGCAAGAAAACCAAAATTATTACTTAAACAAAATTCAAAAGATTTAAATAAAGTTGGATTAGTGCTGCCCAGCGGTGAAAACAAGTGTTAACACACTTATCCGTTATGAGCAGGGTAATTAAATACATCACAACAAAAACACCAAAACAAAGATAGCAGCGGTCACCTGAGCGTGGCCATGGAGGCGATGGGTGTCCACTTGTTGACGACTGGGTCGAACATCTCGCCCGTCTTGAGGTGGTCAGTGCCGTCGTGACCCCCAACCGCATACAGTTTACCTACAAGCACGCCGGAGCAATTCAAGTTGTATAGGCAGATGGTTTTGAGACTGATGCCCTCAGTCAAACTATGGCTTGCGAAAACGTGCGACCACTTTGCAACCAAAAGCTGGCAACCTCCGTGCGACCAAATCAAGAAAAAAGGTGGGAAAAACAATGGTTGTAAATCAGTTGCTGACCGCTCAGTGCCCTCCGGGCGACCATTTTGGTTGCAAGCAGGTTGCAGTTTCTGCATCAAAAACCTGCTTGCGACCAAAATGATCACAAGGATGTCGCCGACCACTTTCAGTACTCGCCGACCAGTCACCCACCAGTCGGCCTTTTGGTCACAAAGTGGTCACCAGTGGTTGCAAGCTGTAGTGTGACTGGTGCTTAAGCAATTGAAAGGGAAGCATATTTAAAACACCTATCATAAACAGCATTCCATCGCATCTCAAACATTATACCCCTCCTCAACTACACTCATGTGTCCCACATCAGGGTTCTTAGGTCTTAATTATTTTGGTGGATAATGATATGAGACCGTCAAAAATGATAAATTGACTAAAGGATCAAGCATTTTAGATTCGTTGGCAAAAACCCAACAAACTACATTATCTGGTTGACTAGTAGTACCTATGACAATTCCCATCAGAACCCAACAAACTAGATTCTCAGGTGATTACCTCTGACAAATTACCTCACATCCAAACATACTAGATTTCCGAGCCAACCTATAACAAATCACCTCAGAACCCAACATGCTCCATCGACAAATCACCTCAGAACTCAACATGCTAAATTTTACGACAACTACTAACTATATCAAATCACTCCAGAACCAAACACGCTGGATTCTCTAGTGACAACTACCTATGACAAACCACCTCAGAACCCAATATGTTCTATAAAAAAAAAATCACCTCATAACCTAACCTACAATATTCTAGGACAACTACTAACTACATCAAATGGCCCCAGAAGTCAACTTGCTGGATCTGGTAACAACAACCTATGAGAAACCTCAGAACCCAATATGTTCCATCGACAAATCACCTCAGAACCCAACATGCTACATTCTACGACAACTACTAACGACATGAAATCACCCAAGAACCCAACATGCTAGATTCTATGACAACTACTAACTACATCAAATCACCTCGGAAAACAACATGCTGAATTCTCTGGTGATGACTACCTATGACAAATCACCCCAGAACGCAAACATGCTGGATTCTATGACAACTACTACCTACAACAAATCGCCTCAGAACCTAACATGCTGAATTCTCTGGTGATGAACGTACGGCAAGTTACCTCAGAACCCAACATGCTGAATTCTCTGGTGATGACTAAGTATGGCAAGTTACCTCAGAACTCAACATGCTGAATTCTCTGGTGATGACTAAGTACGGCAAGTTACCTCAGAACCCAACATGCTGGATTCTATGACAACTACTACCTACATCAAATCGCCTCAGAACTCAACATGCTGAATTCTCTGGTGATGACTACGTACGGCAAGTTACCTCAGAACCCAACATGCTGAATTCTATGACAACTACTACCTATAACAAATCGCCTCAGAACTCAACATGCTGAATTCTCTGGTGATGACTACGTAAGGCAAGTTACCTCAGAACCCAACATGCTGAATTCTCTGGTGATGACTAAGTACGGCAAGTTACCTCAGAACTCAACATGCTGAATTCTCTGGTGATGACTAAGTACGGCAAGTTACCTCAGAACCCAACATGCTGGATTCTATGACAACTACTACCTCTAACAAATCGCCTCAGAACCCAACATGCTGAATTCTTTGATGACAACTAGCTATGACAAATCATCTCAGATTCAGAACCCAACATGCTAGATTATATGACAATCACTACCTACAACAAATAACCTCAGAACACAACATTCTGGACCCCACGCCAACTAATCACTGCAACCAGTCGGCGCAACCAGTCTCCCCATGACCTAACTAGGCATGCCACCATCAGCCACCACTCCCCCCAGGTGGCAGCACTGACCGTTGACGGAGACGACCCCGACGTGACGCCGCCGCATGGACATGTCGGCCACCTGCACCCAGCAATTGCGTCGCGTGTCGTAGCACTCGATCGTCTTGAACGGGTCGCCCGACGCGCCGCGCCCGCCCACGCAGAAGATCACCCCTGTAATGGAGAGGAGGGTCAGTTTACAGGCATGAAAGTGGTCTGTGGCAAAAATCGCGGAAATCAAGCCGAGATTATTACACTGATGGCGAATCTCCCCCCCCCACCCCCCATAGGAATAGCACTGTCAGGGAATCGTGGGAAAATGACCGAAGTAAGGTTTTAACTGTCCTTGTTATACCTTTATTATCGCCCCATCTTAACACTTTCTTATTTGGGTTTTATGTTCGCACAATATCTAAGGTTACATAAGAATGGGATTTAAACTAATCAGCTGTTGTCATATACATCCTGATTCCTTGAAATTTTGCTTAACGCTGCATGGTCCGATGAAATATCAAATTTTCAAAACCAAACCAATTATCTAGATTTGATTTTACATATCTAACTTAGATATTGATGTGCTTATTAAGCATTTGTTTCTGTGTAGAAGGCAATACTGAGTCAATTTAACAGAACCTGTTACTGCAGAAGTCTATGGTGTCAGAGTTTTGGCAAGCTTGCCAAAACTAATTTTCCATGTTTGCATTCTAAATATCTCAAAAGTTTACCATTTAAAATGAAAGTAACTTTGAACTAATGTAAAGGAGATACTAGTGATCAAAATAATATATTTATCTCAGAAAAAATACAGAAATTCTAAATCATCGGACTATGCAACTTTAACATTAATCGGTAACACACATTTAAAAAAAAGGGAAATCCGCGAAATCGATGAGAACTTTCTTCCCTGGGTGTAGTTTGGGTTTTGTTAACCATTGATCATGCTCACGTCGTCATATCGACCACGAACAGTGATTGTTCATGGTCAGGTCTGGCCAAAACCATCTTGTAAGGCACAGTGAAATGGGGAAAGAAGACAAGGCGGGCAAAGGAAGACAAATGACAAATGACAAATATTTATTTACTCTATCAACCCCTTTCGGGGTATGAGAGCAACAAAAACATACATCTTTAGTTCAATTCAGTTGAGTGTTGCTCACAACAGAAATAACCTGGAGATATACACATATATTGAAGAATTGACGAAGTAAGTATACATTGTTACTTAATAAGAAATTACTTTGTACATCACTATAACCAAAGTTTGTATTGCATTTTCATGTTGTTTTCTTGTACTGAAAATACTCGCACGGAGCTATATAAATGTTGAACGATAAACCTGCATACGCTCATCTGATGACCAAAATGATAACATCAGGGAATGAACCGGCCTTTCTGGAGTTCGACAAGTCCCAGAGGGCAGTCGAGAACAGGGAAACATGAAGAAAACTGGTTGCAATGTCACTTGTGGTGCCCCAACGACCCGCAAGATTAAGGGATTGATGATGATGATGATGATGATGAGTGAAGGTTCGGGTGGTAAAGGAAGCACAAGACTTGGCTGTCAATATAGCCATTATAGGATCAGTTTCATTTCGTGTGAAACACAATATTCAAGGTAAAGGTGCTCCATTGAGCATAGTATTTAGTCTGTAAGCTTCAATCTGAAAGGATAAGGAACAGCCAAAGTGGAAGATGAACAGTGTTCTAGTCCCTTCCAAGTCATGGAGTGCTGTACCTTATAGTTAAAGGCGACCCCTAGCAGGCAGGAAGAGAACTAAAAGTGATTTCAGCTGAGTCTGAATAAATGTTGGAGTGTTATCCCACAAATCGGTCATTCGTTGTAGTCAGTCGTGAAAGTTAACCGTTTTGTCAGCCAGTCCCACGAACCCAAACTCGCCCGGCTTCAAACCCTGGTCGAGTAAAACCGATGACTTAAAGATTTATACTTGTCACTACCTAACCAGGCACTCGGCATTACTAGGAAAGGGCACGGAGAAGTGGAATGAGGAAGACCAATTGTCTGTGATTGAAATTCACCCTGCTTAATCAACTAATGTACCAATTTTTTCTTTTTAAACGAGTGCACTAATATCTAATTTGGATACGAAAGATTAAAATCTAGGCCAGTGGGTTGTGCAGCTCTAATGGCCCTGTCACATTACGACGCATCTCACCAGCGCGCCACCAACGCGTAAAATCACTTTTTCACGTCAAGAAGCGTCAAACTTTTCGGCGTGGGGGGCAAAGTTGGATGTATAAATACCGTATATACAGCGTATGGCCAACATATGACCAACGTACTTCCCGGCGAAAAATGCTCGAATTACGCTCACGGTACGTTCACAGAACGCCGGTGAACGTTATATATGTTATTCGATTGCCAGAACTATGCGTCATACGTTACATACGTCAAGACATGCTGGAGAAACGCTAAACGTATGTTAGATGTACGTTATCCATACATTGTCAGTACACAGATTGTACGTTCCCACTGCCTTTAAAGTAGGTCAACGTAGTGCAACATAGTGAATGTTTGACTAACGTACGTCTAATGTACATTGATGTACGCCTAACACTACATAACGTACGGCGGAAGTAAAATCCACACGTTGTCGAACGTTGTCGTACGTCGAAAGTTTTGTGCATGCACAAAACTTTGCCGACCCCCTGACGTGCGACGCCATATCTCGACGAACGTCGACGTACATTGACGTATACCAACGAACACCTAACGCACACGCAACGCATAACGATGTATCCCGACGTAGCGGCAAAAAATCACATACGTTGATGTACGTTTGCGTGATGCGTCGTAATGTGACAGCACCATAAGCTGATCTACTCGGAACTTGCGTGTTAGACATACAGTGGTAATTTCTTTTGTGGGGCTTCTAGTTTGGTGGCCTTTTAGGGAACAGTGGTTAATAACATAAGTGCGGTGGTATTTCACCGTGGTACACCGTACATGACAGACCAATGTCATCATGTTGACATGCTCTTTGCAATGTCAGCAGATTGTCTGGCCTGCCCATACTCAGGCATGATTATACATCATGTCTCCATACACACAAATACACACACAGGCAGAGATACACAACCAAATACATACATAATATATATACATACGTACATACTTACATATATGCATACATACGTACATACTTACATATATGCATACATACCTATACATACACACACGCAGAAATACACCAGGTAGGTATGTTTGCATACACATACCTACATACAGATGCCTACATACAGATGCCTACATACACATACATACATACATACATACATACATACATACATACATACATACATACATACATACGTACATACATGTTATACACACCTACCTACACAAACACCCCTGCCGTATGCCGCTACTGAGAGTGAGCGCGGAAAATGCCACCGGAAGACCAGTGTACATGGTGTCACGTGACTGAGGCGGTGCCCGGGTTGCTTGGGGTGGTTTGTAACCTTACGATGGTTACTGGTTGCAGAACTGCAACATTATAGGGAGGCTCCGATAAATCGGCCCAATCTTTGGTTGAAGATTAATCTTCAGTAGGGGCGGTTGTAGAAGCTGGGGATCTATTTGTGCACAGTGGGTGCAGTGGTGGTTCCAGCAACGAGAACAAGGCGAGAGAAGCGTAAAGGTACAGGGCCCCACCCAAGCACACAACTCCCCTGGTCAGGGGGCGAAGTATGCCAGTGCGAGAAATAGAAAGGAAAGAGAAATGAGGAGAGTTAAGTCAAAGGACCATGTCTATTTGCTATATGGTGACCAACCAGCGAGCCATAGACACGGACAGAGTAAGAGTAGAAAGTGAAATGTTGGTGGGCTCCCCCTCCTGGAACTCTTTTCAGATATATCAAGGAGGAGCAAGGCCAGCGGAGAGGAGATAGAGAGAGGTGTGGATGAAGTGCGGTCCGGGTAGCAGGTGCTTGTGGAAGGTCAGTGAGTTTGTTGTGCTGTGTGGTGTGGTGTGGTTGGTGTGGTGTGGTGTGGTGTGTGCGATGTGGTGTGTGTGGTGTGGTATGTGGTGTGTGTGTGGTGTGGTGTGGTGTGGTGTGTGTGGATCTTACCGGAAGGATGCAAACACGATAACCTGGTATTGACCGATAGCAGACGAGAACTCTCGGGGTGTCGGCCTGGTGTGTGTGTGTGGGAGGGGGGGGGGGCTGTTGCCTTGTAGCGGTAAGGATTTACTGTCAGAAGAAGCCCAGCTATGTGGGATGGGCAGGGGGTGGAGGTAGGGGGTTTGTTTGTTGTCGTTTTACATCCTAGCAACATCCAAGGTCATATCAGGATGGGTACCGACTTGTGACAGTGCGCACTCATGGCGACTTTATAGTGCTGCCCCACTGGGAGACCAGGCTGCTAGCACCATGACCTGATATCCCACTCAGTCACATTATCCTGACACTGAGCCAACCAGTCCTTGCCCTATCCTAATAATGCCGAGCGCCTGGCTATGAAGTGACAAGTATCAATTTTTAAGTCATTGGTTTGACTCGACCAGGGTTCGAACCGACGATCCCATGGTCTACCAACATGGAGACGGATGCTCTAACTCTATCCTTTTGTGTGTGCGTGTGTGTATGTGCGTGTGTGTGTATGTATGTGTATATATTTATATATTGATATCTGCCTGCATCTATGTGTGTTGGTTGCTTGTTGGAGTTTTACGTCCAGGCAACATCTAAGATCATATCAGGACGGGTACTGACTTGTGACAGTGTGCACTCATGGCGACTTTATAGTGCTGCCATGGCGACTTTATTGTGCTGGGAGACGAGGCTGCCAGCATCACGGCCTGATACCCCACTCAGTCACATTATCCTGACACTGAGCCAACCGAGCACCTGCAAGTATGTGCGTATGCATTGCTCTTCCTCATTCCACTACTCCTTGCCCTATCCTAGTAATGCCAAACGCTATGCCAGGTAGCGACAAAGTATCAATTGTTCAGTCATTGGTTTGACTTGACCACGGTTTCAACGTGGGATTCTAATCTGACGACCTACTAAAACAGGAAACACCTCATTTCGCCACCCAGTATGTGTCTATAAAACTGGTTATGGTGGAGGGAGAGGAAGGAGCGCAAACGAGGAGTGGGTGGGAACCTTCCAGTCTTTTATTTTGCAAGGAAAGGCCCATGGCCGGGCAAAAGAAAATAGCCCTACCAATCAAAGCTAAAAATGCATGCGATACAAGGTACGGCGGCAGAGCAAGTGACCTGCGAGCAGCAATGGCGGAGTAGCAGCGAGGCAAAAACAGCCACGGAGCAAATATACAAGCGAAGAAAATAATAATAAATAAATAAATAAATAAATAATAAATAAGGTAGGTAAACCCCGCCTCTTTATATATATATAATAAATTATATTTTACATAAAACTGGCTATGGTGGAGGGAGAGGAAGGAGCGCAAACGAGGAGTGGGTGGGAACCTTCCAGTCTTTTATTTTGCAAGGAAAGGCCCATGGCCGGGCAAAAGAAAATAGCCAAAGGGGGCCCTCAAAGAGAGCCCCCCCCCCAACCACTACTCGCTTAACTCAACTGGGCCAGCGAAGAGGAAACCCTCAGGTCCTTCATTATACAAACCTGCAATGGCGTTTTCAGGTAAGCGTAGACCGTTTCACTGGCCCAGTCCCCCCTCACCTTAATCTCTTCAATTGTAGCACCAAAAATAGCCAAAAAGGTTGTACCACCCCGGCGGAGGGAGTGGGAGGTAAAATCAAACTCACCCAGGCCAGCAATATTGGTAAATAATTTTAGCATGGACTGGTAGGACGAATATGACATCGGAGTGGAACCGACATCAGCTGGCAGCCTAAAGGCCATATCACCCGGCCCAGCAGGTATCTCATCAAAATGCTTACGTGTCCAAAAAACTGCGCAAAGAGCGAGGTTGCAACACTTAGCGACAGGTATCTCGAGAATCCTCTCATTAAATTGGATGGTTTTGCATTTTTTTACCCGTACTACCATGCCCCAATCAAAGAAGGTGAAATCTGATCGGGTCAAGGCCGCATCTGAGGCGGTGACCTGGCTTTTTCTAAGCAATGCACGAAATGACAGCAAAACGGCTGCCCGCCAAGCCGTGTGTCCTGAGTTTAGGGTCAAACCCTCAAAAATCTTAAGCAACATGTTTGGAAGGAGAGGCGGGGCCCTCCTAGGGGTATCGCCCTTTGAGCGCCTTATACCCTTTAAGGTTGCGGCGACATAGGAATCAGAGTATGCGATTTCCGGGGAACCATTCTGCTTTAAATAAAAATTTAGGCCCGAAAGATAATTTAAGATGGAGCTATAGGCGAGATCCTTAGCCAACCAGGTTGCGTACAGGGCAACCCACTTAGAGGAGCATGGTAGCGGGGCCCTATGTTCCCCCACTTGATCCACAAAAGGCAGGTAACGCTTAATTTGGACGTTTCTAGCAGACCAGGAGTTTGGGGCGTAATATCCCTGCTCATAGAGGCGCTGCTCCCCCCTTAAGTCCTCCCGTCCTGGAACAAAAGAAAAAAGGGGTCTCAAAAATGCTCCTACAGCACATCCTCCAACTCTCATCTACAGTGGCGATTCTGGCCGCACTTCCCTTATCAGCCACTCTACTAAGTGCATCGCAAGTTATATTCTTAAAGGTATTAATATAACATGAGCTAAAAAAAAATTCTCTTCAATCACGAGCCAAAAAAGTCGCCTCAAGTAGGACATTATAACATTAGAGCGCGAGCGGCCCGTATTAAGGGCTGCCTGGACCACAACACTATCAGTCACGAATATAATTGAGGAACCCCCCCACCAATGGGCCCATCGATCAGCCGCCTCCCATGCTGCAGCCATCTCCTTAATATTAATATGAGCGGCGCCCAGGCTCCTATCAGGCGAGACATGATGGTGGCCTGCATAAAGCTGCAAGGCCTCATCCGCCTTCTCATTATAGGAACCCACAAGCCAATCATCACCATGGGTGGCTCCCATCCCCCAACTCGAGGCATCACTATATACAGATTGAACTGGGGTAAACTTCCCCAACATAGCGGCCTTACCGTTAAAGCGACCCGCAAACTTTTCCCACCAGTCAATGTCTTGTCTGAACCCTGCACTTAGCCTAGCAAAGTAATATGGTTCGCGTACAGAAGCGATCAGGTTATAAATTCCGCGACAAAAGGTGCGGGCACCCCTGATAACCTTTGCGCAATGGGCTAGTAAACCACCCAATCTTTCAAGTTCCTTTCTCCTAGCTCTCTTACGGCCGCGAAAATGGGCAAGGACTCCATAGAGTTTCTTAAGTTTATCCACCGGTAAAGTCAATTCGAGACCGACTGTGTCAACATCAATCCCCAAAAATCTCATCTTCTGCGCTGGTGACTGGAGTTTCTTAAAACTCAGAAAGAACCCCAACCTACGTAGGATTGCTACTACTTTTTGTTGATAGGCGGCTGACTCCTCCCATGATGAGCCTATGACACAAAAGTCATCCAGATAATTGATGACTCTATCTGCCCCCTCACGCCTAGCACACCTAACGATGAAGTTAGAGATTCTTGTGAAGATAAAAGGGCTGGAGGCGAGGCCCATGGATAGGCAATTATCAAGCATGTAAATGTCCTTTTTTCCCTTGAAAGCCCATTTAATCCCTTGTTTGGTTCGGTCATCAGGGTGTATTTGTACAGCCCTATAGGCATCTTTTATGTCGATGGACGAGAGAAAATCCCCCATGACGAGGACATCAATGACACTATCAATACTCAGGTAATTGAATTTTTGAGCTACCTCACTAGTTGCGGAGTTTACCGACAGGCCACGAGGTCTACTACAATCGACCACAAGTCGACCCCCCCCCATCCTTTGGGACAACAAACATTGAGTGTACACATAGGGGGGTAGAATTAGTAATAGATATTATACCCTGATCGAGTTCGACCTTCAACTTCTCTTCAATCAGGTCCCGGTCACATTTGGACAGGCGTTTACTATTATTTGTCTCGTAACTTTGGTTAAATTCTGAATTTACTACCCTAAAACCAAAAACTATACCTCTAAGTAAATAGGAAGCATCAGCATCCACCTCGCCCCTGAGAATTAACTCTGAAAAGAAACGACATGGTTTAAGCTGACAGGCCATGCCTGCCAGAACATAGACACACAAGCAAATTCCGCTGACACAATCCCGGGCAACTCTAAACACAACGGGTGTCTGGCCCTCTACCTCACAAACTGAGACAATTAGTCCATCGGCCTCCTCTTGTACTTCCACACAATCTAAATCACAGGCCGGCATAAGCAAGCGACCACAGTTCACCGGAATAACATCATCAGCTGTGTTGTCCTTGTCACTTTGTTGTCGGCCAGGAAGCATTATATCAGTGCCATCGTCCAATCCAGCGATGTTACAACTGTCGATTAGCCTCCGGTCGGTTCGATCGGCCCGATTCCGTGCAGTGTCGTTATCCATTATGTCGTCACTTTGTCGCGGGTCACCCCCCGCTAGCCCGGTGCTACCGTCACCTTCAAAGACGACAAACCGATCACACACACTCAAGTTGGCTACAGCGGCCCGGTCACCTACAAAGACCCCTGCCGCTCGGCTGTTGCTCCCATTTCCTCGGTCGCCCATACCACTTGGTTCAATCAATTGTCTATCAATTCTCCCGCAAGGGGGGGGGGAAGACTGCATCACCCGCCACTTTATCTTTCTCTGCCAAAACGACCCGGTCACCTACAAAGACCCGTTCAACAATATAGGTTTTGGCTCCATTAGCCCCCCCCCGCCTCCAAGTCGCTCTGATCACCTACAAAGATCACAACTTGGTTGCTGCAGTTACTCACTGTGTCGAGTCAAACTTTGCAGGCCGCGCGTTTATGACCCCTTCCATTACACTTTGAACAGACATGACTAAAGCGGCACTCATCCTCCCCTCTATGGCAGCCCTGCTCTCCATTCCAGGCATAGCATGGCCTCTTGGGTTGCTGGCCCTGTTTCCGCGTCTGATTAATTGATGTACCGGCTCTTTTCGCCTTAATATTCAGGGAACCATAGTGTAACACACTTGTTCCCCTGTTCGCACTGGAGAACGCCGCGAAACCTATGTCTTCAGCCAAAATCCTAATCGATAAATCATAGTCCACATGGGCTGAGTCCAGGTACTCACCGGTACGCGCCCTGAGTGAGAGGAAAACCATGTGTTCGACTAACGCTCTGTAGTCCTTAACGCCCAGCTGTTTTATCCCTAGTGCCCACTGGCCCATCGCAGCTATCAGTTCATAACAGTTTGCTTTTGAGATGTGCTTTCGCCCCACTGTGAAACGTTTTAAACTCCACTTACTGCGTCTGCGACGGCTGGCGCTTCTACTCGACGAGCCGCTCGACGAACGTCTCCGACGGGTAGTGGTCCTCGAGCGACCCCTGTCCTTTCCAGAGGCACAGAAACCGTCCTCCGGGCGGCCTAAGGAGGCCGCATCCACGTAGGAGGCACCAGTTGTTGGCTCCGCTGCCACCGGATCCATGGTGTAGCCCGCCGCCGGCTTGGTTTGATCCAAGCTGGTGCCCGCGCCATCTTGTTTTCCTTCTTAACGCACGCTCTGTCTTTTGTCGCGCTTCGCCAATAATGCAGCACGACGTTCCTCCAGTTCAGCCAATTCATCCTCTATTTCTAGGGCCTCTACCTCCCTCGCCGTACGCTCTCTTCTGTCACGTAGTGATAACTCACCCATTTCCGGTTCAACACTGTCCTCCACCGACATCTTTGCAGTATCTGACGGGGTTTCGGAAGTCTGCGAGCGTGTGAACAGTCTTGCCCTTGCTCTACCCTGCTCGCAAATAGACTGGTCCCCTTTGTCGTGAACGCTACCACAGTTGTCACAGAAAACTCTAGGCATGTTAAGCTTCTAACAAATGGTGAGCTATCAAACACACAATTGCCGCGACATACAACGGGTGTCCTCGGTATGTCACGAGCTCAAAAATGTAATCCTGCAATGTCACTCACAGTTTTTCCAGGCCGGGGCACGCTTCCACGCAGCTTATTTTCACTACCGTACTACTGTAAGTCATTCGTCGCCCCACAATTCAAACAGAACGGCATATCAACATACCATGGTAAGTAGTGACAGCTAAAAGTCAGTCAGTTGTGACAGTAGCAGCGACTGACATATGTAGTGACAGCAAGTAGTGACAGCAAAAACAATAGTAGAAACTGCACATATATATATATATATATTGCAGTGTCACCAACTATAGAAATCTTGTATTCACTTAGCTTAGTTGGTTGAATGAAGAGACCTTGTTAATCCGCAGTGACTCTCAATGTCGGTTCAAGCTAATGTCCAAGCTTCCATAGGCTTCCACATGCTTCCAGCTCCATATGCTTCCAAAGCTTCTAAAGCTTCCAAGCTTGTCGTCACCAGCTTGACACCAACACTCCGACCTGCCCGTAAACACATCCAAGTGACAGACAGCAACAGGTACATCTATCCATGCTTGGATGACGAGTTGTTAAATCCGCAGTAAAAGCTCCACCGTGTGTGTGCAAGTTGGTCCTGTTGAGCTGTTTAGATAGGTGGGTTTGGATCCGTGGCGGGCCCCGGGCAGCTAAAAATGCATGCGATACAAGGTACGGCGGCAGAGCAAGTGACCTGCGAGCAGCAATGGCGGAGTAGCAGCGAGGCAAAAGCAGCCACGGAGCAAATATATGCGAAGAAATAATAATAAAATAAATAAATAAATAAATAAATAAATAAATAAATAAATAAGGTAGGTAAACCCCGCCTCTTTATATATATATAATA
>CM059191.1:100102010-100291784 GCA_030323885.1 Branchipolynoe longqiensis
TGGGTTTTCAAAAAATCCAAGTCGCTGGGCTGTCGTCGGGCTAGTCGTCGTAGTGTGACAGCTACATTAGGGAGGAGCTGGTGTGTGTGAGTGGTTGTGTGCTCAGTGAGCAGCAGGCAGGCAGGGAGCAGTGAATGTAGGTCGAGTGAGTAGGGGGGTGGTGCAGTGAGGAGTGTGGGTACCCCCTTTGAGTCCGCCGCCCCCCCCCCCCCCGGCCACGGGGGAGGGGGGGGGAGTCCAACGGCCTCGCCGACCCGTGCACCCCGCAATGACCCCGAATGACCCCATGGTCATTCACCACATTTATTATATATATTATATATATTATATATATAATGTATATAATATATAATATATATAATATATTATATTATTATATATATATTATATATATTATGTATATACAATATATATAATATATAATATAATATATATAGTATAATACATATATATTATATATAGCATATATAATATATATCATATTTATATTATATATATAATATGTATACTATATATATATATATAATATGTATAATATACATAATATATATATATATATAATATGTATAGTAATAACTAATATTAGTATACAGTATATTTAATATATAATATATTTAATATATTATATACATGTATATTTAAACACACACATACAGCTCCATCTACAATATCGACACTCTGTCGCCGACTGGTTTCCCCCCGCGCTAACCTAACCGACAGCCGGTGCCAGATTTCAATCCCCGTCTTGTCGGGTCGGGTCGGTGCGGTTAGTGCCGCGCATTACGCCTTCCATGCCGGGCTGAGTGTGTGTGTGTGGGGAGGGGGGGGCTTCATGGGCCGATGCTCTGGGAGACGCTCTCCCACGGTCACACCTACCTGATCGGGGACGTCGCACCAACAGCACGCCGTTAGAAATGACCAACAAATAAAACCACTTCGCAAAGCTATTGTTTGTTGCGGAAATTTAAATAGATTTACTATGCAATACAGAACCGATTAGCGAAAGCTAAGCAAACACAACAGACAAACAGACAAACACCCTTGACATACAGCTCAAACACTCTAATATAATATAATCTAATCTACCTACTTGGTTTCTTGTCCACATTTGTCAGAATTTTGGGTGGGCAGGCTTTTTCTAATTAAACAAAAATGGTTCAAGAAATGTTGGGATTGTGTTTTTATTTATTTTGTATTCACCCAATTAAATGTTGGCAGTGGTATAACTTATATTTGATACCGCTGCATTTAATAAGCATATATTGCAATTAAGTGCTGCTATATTAATGTTGGTATGCATGTCGAAATGCTAGACACCATAGACTTCAGTAGTTACATTAAAGCTGCATAGTCCGATGAAGCATCAACTTTTCAAAACCAAAACATTGACCTCAATTTGATTCTCCATATTTATCTTAGATACTGGTACAGTTGTTAAAGTTGCATAGTCTGATGGTTTTGCATTCTGGTCATTTTTCTGAGATAAATATATTAAATTGTTCGTTATAATCTACCTAATTTCAGGTTAAAGTAACTTGGATTTTAAATGGATAAGTTTTGAGATATTTGAAATTCAAACATGCAAACTTAGTTTTGGCAAGCACGCCAAAAGTCTGACACCTTAGGTTTCGACAGTAAGAGGTTCTATCAAATTGTCTCAGTGTTCCCTTCTATGTGGCAATACATGCTTAATATGTGCATCAATATCTAAGTTAGATATGTAGAGTCAAATCTATATAATTATTTTGGCTTTGAAAATTTGATGCTTCGTCGGACTATGCATCTTTAAGCATTTGTTGCTGTATAGAAGGGCATGGGGAGTCAATTTAATCGTCCCTGTTACAGCCTATGGCGCCAGAGTTTTGGCGTGCTTGCCAAAATTAATTTGGCATGTTGTCACTTCAAATATCTCCAAAGTTAGCCATTTAATCTAAAAGTTACTTCAACCTAAAATAAAGTAGCGTATAGTGATCAATTTAATGTATTTATCTCAGAAAATGACAGAAACTCAAAGGCATCGGACTATGCAACTTTAAATAGACTTACTATTCACTTTTATGCAGAAACAAAATGAGTGCATAGGCGGCTAAGGTAAGCCTGGTACACACCTCCCGTATACGATTCACGCGCTAAAACTGACTGCCCGACGCGACCCGTCACAACCCGACCCGTCACATTTCCCGACTAAAACTTCCCGATTCATTTTTCGAATCTTATACGATTCCAGGCTTAAGCCCTAAAACTGAGTTTTAAGTTGCGAATCGGAAGGCTCAGGTGTGTTAGGGGGTCACACACCTAAAGACTGAAACCGACTAAAACTCAAACTTAGTCATGAAACGGGCAGTTTTAGGTTCTATACGGGAGGTGTGTACCAGGCATTAGACATCTAGTATCAAATCTGGGTAAGTGATTTTAATTTCGAAGACGTGATGGTTTCATCGGACTCTATCTTTGGTAATTGAATTATTTATTCATATGTATATCATTTCCCAGTACCGTAACCCCGGTCTTCCAGTCCTGACTGGACCAGTTATTTTACACAAAGTTTTTTTTTTTTTTGTTTTTTTCTTTTGATGCTGTGTTTATACTGTCCATAGCATGTAAGCTCGAGTGCTCGGGCTTGTTTTCAATGCCGGCCAGTTGTAGTCACTGGTAGTAGTGGCTTAAAGCTGCATAGTCCGATGAAGCATCACATTTTCAAAATCAAAACAATTATCTAGATTTGATTCTACATATCTAACTTAGATACTGATGCACTTATTAAGCATTTGTTGCCACACACAGGGGAATACCAAGCCAATTTAATAGAACCTGTTACTGCAGAAGCCTATGGTATCAGAGTTTTGGCGTGCTTGCCAGAATTATTTTCACATGTTTGAATTTCAAATATCTCAAAAGGTAGTCATTTCAATTAAAAGTTACTTCAAATTAAAGTAAGGTAGATAATGATCAATTTAATATAGTTATCTCCGAAAAATGTCATAAACTCAAAACCATCGACTATGCAACTTTAATCTTATCACACAGTATCATGTATCTTATCACACAGTATCATGTGTGATAAGATACATGAATAATTAAAATACACATGATAGAATAATTAAAATACACATGATACAATAAATAAAAGGATGCAAGGTGCACCATTTTAGGATAATAGGCTAATTCAATCAGTCCTTATGCTATCCTAGCAATTCCGAGCACCATTCGCGGTAGCGATAAGTATTAACTGACCTCTCAGTCTCAGGATAATGTGACTCTGTGTTTTCACCGGATCCATCTTATCAATCTCATCTTCTCTCACTTAGTCCTTATCAGGATAATCTACCAAAATGGTTGTGGTTTTATTGTTTGTGAATCACCTATTTCTATGGCCAGAAAACCAGCACCTCACCACTGAGCAACGTATTTATTGAGACGAATAAAACATTTACCGCACCACCATCTAAAAGAAAGGAAACGCGGAAAAAAAAGGAAAAAAAGAGAAGAATATGGGGGATGAAGATATTGATATTCTGATATTGCTGTCTTTGGTGCGATTTGGCTGGGGATCGAACCCCCGACCTGGCGCGTGTGGTGCAATGGTCGTCCTATTGACTCGCTCATCATTCGGTGAGGTCTCTGGGTACACTGGGTGAGTGGGTGAACATAGTGCTGCCGGAAGCTTCACCTGATCACAGGGCCGGCTATCACCGAGCAGGCGTACACGCTGTATATGCCATATGCATGCCCACCCCTCATGGCGCCATTGACCCATTTCATATACAGTACAACCCCGTTAAACCAAGCTCGGTTAAACCAAACGATCGGTTAATCCAGACTTTTTTCGGCGGCCCAGCAAAATACTACCATTTATCATATAAAAATGTTGGTTAAACCAAAGTCAGTTTGGTTAATCCAAACAAAATTGTCGGCCCCAGGCCCCTTCCAGTACAGTTAAACCAAACTTTCATGTGGTTTTAAGGTCATCTGAGACTTTTTTATATGATAAATGGTAGTATTTTGCCAGGTCGCCGAAAAAAGTTTGGATTAACCGATCTTTTGATTCAACCGAGGTTGGTTTAATGGGGTTAAACTGTATATACATCAAAAACAATAATCATAGTGTCCACATACATTGTGCATTCATAATGCACCCACGTTTTTGTCAAAGCAAAGTCAAAGTCAAAGCCCGGTTAAACCAATGATCGGTTGAACCAAACAAATTTCTAGGGTCCCTTCAAGTTTGGTTTAACAGGGTTATACTGTATTTACTTAGGATGACCAGCTTTCGCTAATACACTGAATTTTAGAGTGTATTATCTAGATGTTACTAGGACATAAAACTCCATCAACCAACCAACAACTCTAGATTCACCATAAAATGATCTGGATATAAATATCTAATGACCTTCATCCAATAAAGACCTAAGTAAGGCTAAGTAAGAGGAGTGTGTACTTGTGTGGGGAGCAGGGTGCTTGCAGTGCCATCTTTATAGATTCACCAGACAATGACCTAGATATAAAGGTTTAGTAAAGACCCAAGTAAAGCTAAGTAAGAGGGGTGTCTACTTGTGTGGGGAGTGGGTGCTTGCAGTGCCATCTTTATAGATTCACCAGACAATGACCTAGATATAAAGGTTTAGTAAAGACCTAAGTAAAGCTAAGTAAGAGGAGTGTCTACTTGTGTGGGGAGTGGGGTGCTTGCAGTGCCATCGTTCTAGATTCACCAGACAATGACCTAGATATAAAGGTCTAGTAAAGACCTAAGTAAAGCTAAGTAAGAGGAGTGTGTACTTGTGTGGGGAGTGGGGTGCTTGCAGTGCCATCTTGATAGATTCACCAGACAATGACCTAGATATAAAGGTCTAGTAAAGACCTAAGTAAAGCTAAGTAAGAGGGGTGTCTACTTGTGTGGGGAGTCGGGTGCTTGCAGTGCCATCTTTATAGATTCACCAGACAATGACCTAGATATAAAGGTCTAGTAAAGACCCAAGTAAAGCTAAGTGGAGTGTGTACTTGTGTGGGGAGCCGGGTACTTGGATTATGCTGTTCTCTCCCCTACCTGACATAAGCACCCCCCCCCCCCCCACACACACAGCAACAGACACACCAACATACAGACCAACACACATAGCAACACACACACCAACACACACACACCAACACACACACCAACACACACACCAACACACACATCAACACATACATCAACACACATACCAACACACACAAACACAAACACACCCACACACACCAACACACACCAATACTCACAAATACACACACACCAACACACACACATAGACACACCAACAAACACACCAACACACACCAACACACATACCAACACCCATAGCAACACACACACCAACACACACCAACACACACCAACACACAGCAACACACACCAACACACACCAACACACACCAACACACACACACCAACCCCTATCGGAGTGTTACTGTTAGCGCAACAAAGTTCCATTTCAATAAGCATGTGGTCCCGCTTTGAATACTCAAGTGAGCTGTGATTGGTTAACGTGCCGGGCTGGATGCTGGTGGTAGGGTGACTTGGTTAGCGCCAGTACAGAAAGGTAAATAAGCTACCAGTCAGAGAGGTGGGGGTGGGGGTGAGGAAGGGTGAGGTGAGGAAGGATGAGGAAGGTTGAGGAAGGGTGAGGGGTGGGGGAGGGAGGGGGCAGGGGGAGGGAGGGTGCAGGGAGAGGGTCACCAACACCTCGCTGTCTGAATCCTGACGTGACTAGGGCAAACAAAAACACAACGAAGATCACATCCAATGCACCTGTCTGCTGATAGTGAGTGATAGGGAATGAGAGCAGCTCTCAGGGCATAAGTGTTCCTACAGATCACGTGACTAGCAACAGTGTAATGAGTATGTGAGCTGCTCTGGGAGTTGATCTACGCATGGTACTATATGTGAGCAACTCTATTATGTGAGCAACTCCATTATGTGAGCAACTCTATTATTGAACAACTGTATTATATGAGCAACTCTATTATGTGAGCAACTCTATTATGTGAGCAACTCTATTATTGAACAACTCTATTATTGAGCAACTCTATTATGTGAGCAACTATATTATTGAGCAACTCTATTATTGAGCAACTCTATTATATCAGCAACTCTATTATTGAGCAACTATATTATGTGAGCAACTCTATTATGTGAGCAACTCTATTGTGTGAGCAACTCTATTATGTGAGCAACTCTATTATTGAGCAACTCTATTATGTGATCAACTCTATTATTGAGCAACTATATTATGTGAGCAACTCTATTGTGTGAGCAACTCTATTATGTGAGCAACTCTATTGTGTGAGAAACTTTATTATGTGAGAAATTCTATTATGTGAGCAACTCTATTATGTGAGCAACTCTATTGTGTGAGAAACTCTATTATGTGAGCAACTCTATTATGCGAGCAACTCTATTATGTGAGCAACTCTATTATGTAAGCAACTGTATTATGTGATCGACTCTGTCATGTGCACAACTCTATTGTGTGACCAACTCTATTATGTGAGAAACTCTATTATACGAGCAACTCTATTATGTGAGCAACTATATTATGTAAGCAACTGTATTATGCGAGCGACTCTGTCATGTGCACAACTCTATTGTGTGAGCAACTCCATGGTGTGAGCAATTCCATTATGTGAGGTCCTCTGTGTAAGCTTCTTTGTGTGAGCTGCTCGATGAGCATTAATCTATGTGGGTTGCTCTAGGTGAACAACTGTATTGTGCTTTGTGTGACCTAATTTATGTGAGCTGCTATGTGACAAGTTTATATGTGTCAGCTGCCTCTGAGTTACTTCAGGTGCTCAACTGTACCATCTGAGCTACTCTATGAGCTGCTCTACCATGAGCTGTGCGAGCTGCTCTATGTGAGTTTCTCTGTGTGAGCTGATATGAACTCACATAGATCACCATACAATTGCTCTGCTCAGCAGCTTTATCTGAATAACTAACTCAGTTATATGAGCTGTTCCATGTGATCAGCCCTTTGAAGTTTGAGTGGTGCTATGTGAATAACTAACTCAGTTATAAGAGCTGTTCCATGGGATCAGCCCTTTGAAATTTGAGTGGTTCTATGTGAACTGCTGTATGTGAGCAACTATGTGAACAGCTCCATTATGTGAGGAGCAGCTCTGTGTGAGTAACTTTGCTATGTGAGCTGCTCTATGTGAGCTGCCCTATTCAAGTTGCTTATGGTATTTACTCTACGTGAGCTGTTCCATGTGTATCTGTGTGACAGAGAATAAGTCAATGGCTAGAAAGGAGGGCGCGTTCACATAGTTCTACACCCCCCCCCCCCCCCCCGTCAGCACACAAAAGCTCTTACCGGTGTGGCGGTTTCAGCGTGTTCCCGTGCTCAGACGTGTACCTCGCTTCTGCGCATGCGTCAGAATCTAAAAACCATGGCCGTAATCGATTAACACTACCCGGGCGACTCGGGTCATCCCAGTCGTCAGAATTTCAAATAGAACACGGCGAGTGGAGTCGACAAATACACGTGCCGTGTGCAAAAAAAGAATAACTTAGATTAATTAAATGGAAATATAGGTAAACTAGGCCATCATAAAATACTTTAAATCCTATTTTGCTGTAGTTTTATCGGTTATTTTAAAAAAAAGAAAAAATTGTTCACCCGAGCGCAGAGAAGTGTATTCGATTATTCGACCCGAGTTTGTAGGATGTGCGCATGCGCCAATAAGTGTCTCGGGTGACCCGAGTTGATGCAAAATCCGCGCATGCGCAGAAGCAACGGGACACGTCTGAGCACGGGAACACGCTGAAACCGCCACACCGGGGGGAAAGAAGTGTGAAACTATATCAACGTGAGCTCCAGGTACGCCGGTACCAATAGAGGGGGGATGGAGGGGGATGGGTGAGAGAGAGGGGGAGGAGGGGGGGGGGCGTCTCGTGGGTCTGGCGGCGGGGTGCTGATAGTGTCTCCACCTGGTGGCAGTAGGTCACGGTGAGCAGTCCGAGCAGGTGTGTAGAGCCGACCCACCTACAGTCTGTCCAGCCCGCGGAGGCGCACTGCCACCATGGCCCACCGGCGGCCGGGCGAGTCCAGCCTGAGCCGGGGAGACTGTAGGGGCGCGGTCTGCTCTACTGCCGGCCTGACTGGCCAGGACGGGGGGAGGGGAGGGAGGGGAGGGGAGGGGAGGGGAGGGGAGGGGAGGGGGAGGGGAGGGGAGGGTGGGGAGGGGAGGGGAGGGGTGGGGAGTGGAGGGGGGAAGGGGAGGGGAAGGGAGGGGCGGGGAGGGGAGGGGAGGGGGAGGGGGGAAGGGAGTGGGGGAGAGGAGAGAGGGGAACAGAGCGGAGGGAGGGGAAGGGAGGCGAGGAGAGGGGAGGAGAGGCGAGGGGAGGGGTGGGGATGGTAAGGGATGGGGTGAGGAGGAGGAGGGATGGGCGAGGAGGGGAGGGGAAGGGGAGGGGAGGGGAAGGGGAGGGGAGGGGAGGGGAGGGGATGGGAAGGGAATGGGAGGGAAGGAGAGGAGAGGAGAGGAGAGGAGAGGGATGGGATGGGAGGGGAGAGAGGAGAGGAGAGGAGTAGGTAGGGGGGAGAGGAGAGGAGGGGAGGAGAGGAGAGGAGAAGGGAGGGGGAGAGGAGAGGAGGGGAGGAGAGGAGAGGAGAAGGGAGGGAGGGGAAAATGGGGGGAGACAAGAGGAGGGGAGGGGAGGGGAGAGGAGAGGAGGGGACGGGACGCGTGAGGGGGTGGGAGGTGGTGAGGGGTAGCTGGAGTAGAAGTGGAGGGGTAGCAGACTTGTGAAATCGTCAGTTACCTCTGCATCAAAACCAACAGAAACTCTAGCGTGTGTACATACATGTATGCACAAAAACCTGCAGTGTGCCTTTTGAATTACAATATCTTACTTATCTAGCAAAAGTTGACACAAATACAATTGGAAGGTATTTTTGCACACACATTTGCAAGGTTTGATTGGTTGGTTGTTGGGAGTTTTGCGTCCTTGCAACATCTAAGGTCATATGAGGAGGGGTACCGATTTGTGACAGTGAACATTCGTGACGACTTTATAGTGCTGCTCCACTGGACGACCAAGTCGCCAACACCATGACCTGATATCCCACTCAGTCACATTATCCTGAGACTGAGTAACCAGTCCTTTCACCATCCTAATCTAGGGCAAGGACTGGCTACAACAGTATCAGGATAATTGCCGGCATGCCAGTCTCCCAGTGAGGCAGCACTATAAAGTTGCCATGCGTTACACACTGCCACAAGTCGGTATCCATCCTGATATGACCTTAGCCGTTGCTAGGATGTAAAACAAACAAACCACCTCTACCCTCCCTGTGTGACCAGACGGGATAGCCGAATGAGTTAGAGCGTCCGTCTCCCGTGCTGGTAGATCATGGGTTTGAATCCTGGTCGAGTTAAACCAAAGACTTAAAAATTGATACTTGTCACTTCCTAGCCAGGCGCTCGGCATTATTAGGACAGGGCAAGGACTGGTTGGCTCAGTGTCAGGATAATGTGACTGAGTGGGATACCAGCTCATGGTACCAGCGGCCTGGTTTCCCAGTGGGACAGCACTATAATGTCACTATGAGTGCACACTGTCACAAGTCGGGACCCGTCCTGATATGACCTTAGATGTTGCTAGGACGTAACACAACAACAAACAAACCCCACCTGTGTGTACACTGCAACGGTGCACTTGGCTGGGGAGAGGGAGGTGGGTGTGGGTGAAGATGGGGGTGGGTGGGATGGAGGTGGGGAGGGTTTGGGTGGAGATGGGAGAGGGTTTGGGTGGAGATGGGGTGGGGGTGGGTGTGTGTGAGGATGGGGTGGGTGGAGATGGGGGATGGGGTGGACAGGCGCGGGCGGAGTGGGACGGTATTTGTTTACATCTCCTCGACCGTGACGGCGGTTTTTTAGGTTAGCAGGACACGAATACAGGCAGTTGGGGTCTGGGAGGTCTCACTGGATCTTCTTGGATCCCACGGCGGGCCGACGGGCCGGCGGGCGCTTTGATCCTGTTCCCGATGCTTCTTACGCACACAGCTCGAGCGGTGCTGTCTTTGTAGCAACAACACAATCTAACGGGCTCAAGCTGCATGTTCCAGTGAATGTATTAGAATTGTTATTACCAAAAACACCTAGAATTGATCCTGTATAGCTGTGTTTACACGGGCAAATGTAAAACGATTTAGACAAAGCGATTTATATGAAGCGATGTAGTGGCGCGTTTACACGCAATTAGTTTGAAGGCGGAAATCGATATCTGCGCATGAGCAAGTCCTTACGAACCAGTGCCAGTTTCGGTTAGTCAACGTCGCCAGTAGAGAGTGGGTTCGACCTAGATCTGTATGGACTGAATCGTATTGGTTTGGAATGGTCAAAACTTCTGCTGGGCAGTGAAACCCTAAAAATAAATGATGAAAAAAATATCTGTGCACAGCTAGCGGTTTCATTAACTAAATTCTATAATATGCGCTTTTGATCGACTGGAAAGTCAACAAACTAAGGTCTTGACTGCGCATGCCTGTTGACGTGCTTAAGCTAGATCGCTTCATCTATACTACCTCGCAAGGTGGTTTACATCTACCAATTTATATGAATCGATTCAGCCCTAAAACGCCACAGTGTCGCGTTTACATGGCAAATGTAAATCGATCTAGGCAAGTTGTTTTATATAAAGCGTTTTAACTCGCCCGTGTAAACACGGCTTATATCTAACTTCGTTACCGATGCATATATTAAATATTTATTTCAGAGTGGTGCTTATGCTGCTGCTATCTTTTTTTTTTTAAGAAAAAAAGAAAAAGAAAAGGGGGGTGGAGGGTAAACAAAGCATGATTTCACATAAAATAATCTCCAAAGTTACACCTTTGAAATGAAAGATATTTTAATATAAAGTAAAGGAGGTTATAACGATCAAACTAATACAGTAAAACCCCTCCAATTCGACCGACCTTGGGACCGACTGTAAGTGATCGATTTAGGAAGGTGGTTGGTTTAGGGAGTTAGAATATGGTTACAATGGTATTGTTGGGACCCAAATAAAGCGATCGATATAGGGGAGTGGTCGATCTGTGGAGGTGGTCGGTTAGGGAGGTGTTACTGTATACATATATATGTTTTAATATGGCAGAAATGATCGGATGGTGTATAGTGGAATGTTAGCAGTCACCGCAAAATAGCTGACTATAGAGAAGGGCGTGGGAATCTACGCGACACAATTCCAGGTTGAGTCAAACCAATGACTTACCAAATTGATGCTTATCGCTACCTAGCCTGGCGCTTGGCATTAATAGGATATGGCAAGGACTGGTTAGTTCAGTATCAGGATAATGTGAATGAGTGGGATATCAGGTCATGATGCCTGCAGACCAGTCTCCCAATGGGGCAGCACTATAAAGTTACGATGTGGTTTGCACTGCCACAAATCATTATCCATCAAGATGTAACATTAGGTGTTGCTCAAATGTAAAACAACAAAGAAATGGAAAATTAATCAACAATAATAATAAACAACAATAATAATCCCCCCCCCCCTGCCAACAACATAAAAAGGGTTCAAAATGTTAGTGGAACGCGGCCCGCCGTTCCTTCCCAGCAGGGGGCAGTGCAGGGCAGTGTTATCCGGTGTGGTCTAAGCAGTAACACTAGCCGGCACACTGTACACTGAAATCTCGTAAATCCACGCGCAAAAAGCTCAAGCTCTATTTGATTGTTTCTTGTTGGTTTTATATGTGTGTGTTTTGGTTCAGGTTCCATATAATAGTCAAATAAAAGCATAAAATATTCTAAATCAAAACACTTATCTATACCTATTTTATTCTATATATCCACCATAGATACTGGTGCATTCATTGTGAATCTGGAGCTACATAGAAGCAAAGACCCTATAATACTAAGATGGCTCACTCCCTATCTCTCCCATGGTAATGTAAATTTTGCAGTGCCACCTTGTGGTGGGTTTGATCAGCCCAGCTGCTGGTTGGTGTTTCACATGTAAACACATACAATTATATTATACATGAGATAGGTAAGTATGAATACACATCAATATGAAATTGCTATGAACAAATACACATCATCAGCATCATCATCAGCATCGCCATCATCACACATCTTTCACATTCATATATACATTTATACATATAATATAGCACCTGTTTAACCAAGAGAACAGCCAGTGCACCAAGTGGTGAGTTTGATCATTTTGATTACACAGTACAGGCTGAGTGAGCAGTCTTAGTATTATAGGGTCTTTGATAGAAGGGCTAAACTAATCAATTATATAGAACCTGTTCTCACAGAAGCCTATGGGGTAAGAGTTTTGACAAGGACTGGTTAGCTCAGTGTCCGGTTGTGATTAAGTAGGAAATAGGGTCATATAATAGTGCTGGTGGCCAAATATCCCAGTGGGGCAGCACTATAAAGTCGTTATAAGTGTGCAGTGTCACAAGTCGATACCCGTCCTGATATGACCTTGGATATTGCCAGGACGTAAAACCCCACACAAACAAGCGACGGTTAGTTTTAGTCAGTGGTTTATTAGTGCGACGGGCCGATGGGTGTGACAGTATGACAGTGTGACTGTATGACAGTGTGACAGTATGACAGTATGACAGTGTGACAGCATGACAGTGTTACTGTATGACAGCGTGACAGCATGACAGTATCACAGTGTGACACTATGACAGTGTGACAGTGACATTGCGGGCATTATAGAGGGTATGCACCGACGTCATGCTAAACGGAAGTGCGGCCATTGTGGCGATATTACCCACAATAATAAACACACTGTCACACTGCTAACTCAATGTCTATGAGCAATATTCATACAGAAAATGTGAAATATCCCTAAAATTACACCACCTACAACCAACCCGCTTGGAACACATATTGAAAACATATTCAACGAAAAGAGTATATTCAATTTATAAGGTTAGGGTTCTGCATTTCTATTAATTTTGAATCAAATAGACATTTTGCATTGCGCATACCAGCAAACTCAATGCATTGTCAATGGCCGTGAGCAATCTACATACAGGAAAAGTGAAATATCTCTAAAACCACCTAGAGCAAACCGATTGGAACACATATAGAAAACATATTCAACGAACGGATTATATTCAATGTATAAGGTTTGGGTTCTGTATTTCTATTAATTTTGAATAAAATAGACATTTTGCACTGCGCGTACCGACAAACTCAATGCATTGTCAATTGTGATATCGCCACAATGGCCACGCATCCGGTTGATGACGTCACGGGAATACCCTCTATTGAATTATCACAGTATCAACTCGTACCAACTATCAACAAAGCCCATGTGACTTACCTGGCCGCTGACCAGCCAATGGGGGCCGTGTGTGTGTGTGTGTGTGTGTATGTGTGTGCGTGGAGTTACATAACACTGCCGCGTCTACATTGCCAGTAAGGAGTTTTTGAATGTTGATTGATTGGGATTTAACAGCTGAAATAACACCAACTTGTGTACAAGCGTGTATTTATGGCAGTTTTACACTGCCGCCCCACTGGGATGGCGTAACGCCATGCCATGACATGATATCCCACTAACTCACGTTATCTTGACACTTAATTGGCCAACTTATCCTAGGAATGCTTGGCGCAAGTATTCGTTTACTAAATCTCCTAACTGAACTCGATCAGCGATGTATCCCACAACCAAATGGTCCGTTGGGGTGATTTGGGGGCGGGTGGGGGGGGGGGGGGGGCGGGTTGTCTCCCCCCCCCCCTTCTTTTTACTTTCTTTTTCTTCTTTTGACAAAAGTCCCAGAATTCGAGTAAAGTTGTCAAAATTTCCTCACCTAAATTTTCGCAGATTTGAAGAGTGAAATGACATCATATTTCAGGTGAACCCCACATTATGTATCTTTCAGGTAAACCTAATATTATGTAGATTTCCAGTAAAGCTAATATTATATACATTTCAGGTATCATATATATTGCAGGTGTATTAACAATTGCTAAATCCCAATCAATCAACATTCAAAATAAGGAAATACTCGAACAGACAGGGCTGCGCTCTATGGAAGATCTTCTGATCAAAAAGAATGTCTGATGGACTGGACACCTCATGAGGATGTCATAAGACAGGCCACCAAAGCAGATCCTCTACTCTCAACTGTCTTCTGGTTACAGAAAGAGAGGGTGTCCTCATCTCCGGTTCAAGGATACCATCAAGAGAAACCTGAAGCTGAGAGACATTAAAACCGACTCATGGACATCACTCTCACAGCAGAGAGCTAAATGGAGAGCGACAGCCAAGTAATGAAAGCAGTCTTTGTCGCATCACGACCGACAGCATGATGATGATGATGATTAACAATTGAGTCTCAGCTGTCTGTGGTGTCGGACAATGTATGCTCACCATTGTTCACTCATGCATAGCGATGTTTGGAGATCCAGGAGACACGGTTTCACAACCTGGGAGAACTGATGTGATAGAAACGGGTGTGCAGGGTGTCGCAAACATGAGGGACACCTCACCTAGAAGTGACACACAGAGAGTCACCCCCCCCCATTCTACTCTTCTATTGGGGTGGGGGGCTGTTATATTAATAAAATCTTTTCTGAGCGCTGAGGCACCAATCTTCGTGATTTTTACTTCACTGTAATTGTGCCCAACCCATAAGAATCACTGGTGACTTTAAAACCAGAACTCTCCTTTTTTGTCTTTTTTTGTTGTCCATTAGTTGTTTAAGCAGGGTAAATTTCAATCGTGGACGCTTGGTCTTCCTCATTCCACTGCTCCTTACCCTATCCTAATAATGCCGAGCGCCTGGCTAGGAAGCGACAAGTATCAATTTTTAAGTCATTGGTTTGACTCCCCCAGGGTTCGAACCCACGTCCCCACGATCTAGCAAACACGGGAGACGGACACTCTAACTCACTCGCCCATCCCATCTGGTCCTTAATTCTCTTTTCTGCACGCTCGTCTGAGAGTCGGCAAGTTAAAACTTGTGTCCACCCTTCGATGTCATCATCCCACCATCTCTTCCGTCCATCTCTTCTTCTCCTCAATCCCTGAACTGGATGCGGTGGCCGAATCGGTAAGAGCGCTGGCTTCCCGTGCAGAATGTTAGGCGTCTGAATCCCCGCCGAGTCAAACTGATGACTTATCAAATTTATACTTGTCGCTACCTAGCCTAGCGCTAGGCGTTAATAGGATAGGACAGGGACTGGTTTGCATGGTAACAGGATAATGCGACTGAGTGGGCTATCGAATCAGCCAGTTAGTGCTCTTGCTGTTTCAGCCAACACGTCCAATTGTGACCAGACGGGATGGCAGAATGAGTTGAGTGTCCATGCCCCGTTTTGGTAGATCGTGAGATTCGAACCCATTCGAACTCGGGTCAAGTCAAACCAATGACTTAAAAATTGATACTTGTTACTTCCTAGCCAGGCCCTCGCGATTATTAGGATAGGGCAAGGACTAGTTGGCTCAGTGTCAGGATAATGTGACTGAGTGCGATAAACAGGTGGCCTGGTCTCCCAGTGGGGCAGCACTATAAAATCGACATGAGTGTGCACTGTCACGAGTCGGTACCCATTCTGATATGGCCTTAGATGTTGCCAGGACGTAAAACTCTAACAACCAATCGTCGGGTCATGCATTTGCGGAGACTTGTTTACATGACCTGACTGGTTCAGGTAGAGTGCTGTGACGTGTAAGCACGCAGCATGTCGGACCTGACGTGTAAGCACGCAGCATGTCGGACCTGACCTGCCGCCCGCCGTCAACATGCACGGTGCGCATCCTGCCCGGATTGTGGAACTCTCCCCCCTCCCTCCAGAGGCTAGAAACAGCACCGTCCACTGTGTCCGGACAGCTCGCGTGCCTGGCGCCTACCTCACACACCCTCACACACTCACAAACACACATACACTCACACACACACTTACGTCACACATAACCGTGTGGAGTATTAACGCAGCCAGCCTCGTTCTGGGGCCGCCCCCTGCATGGGAAGTCTTTGTTACCAGTGGAAGGACATCCCGGTGGGGGGGGGGGGGGGGGGGGGGGGGGGGGGGGGGGGGGGGGAGGGGGGGGAGGGGGATATAGCTGTAAACTAACTTGGAGGAGGAGGAGGAAGATGGGAGGGGGAAGAGAAATTGGGGTGGGGGCATAGCTGAAAACTAACTTGGAAGTTGGAGGAGCAGGAGGAGCAGGAGGAGCAGGAGTGGGAGGAGGAAGAGGAGCATGAGGATGATGAGGAGGAGGGAGGATGGGGTGGGGTGGGGCATAGCTGAAAATTAACTTGGAAGTTGGAGGGGGAAGAGGAGGAGTGGGAGGAGGACGAGGAGCATGATGATGATGAGGAGGAGGGAGGATGGGGTGGGGTGGGGTATAGCTGAAAATTAACCTCCAGGAGGATGGGGGGGTGGGGGGGGGGGTAGAGCGGTATCGCTGAAAACTAGGAGATAGGAAGGGGGGAGGGGGAAGGGAGGTGGGGGTATAGCTAAAAACTGACTTCTCGACAATCACAATGTGCTCTAATGGGCCTGTCACATTACGATGCTTCTCGCAAAATCACTTTTAATCGTTGAGAAACGTCAAACTTTTCGGCATCAGCACAACTTATTGGTAGAGTGCAGCCGACGTTGTGAGAAAAAAAAAAAAAAAGTTTGGCACGCCGTCCTGATATGACCATAGATGTTGCTAGGACGTAAACCAACAACAAACAAACAAAGCAACAGTTTTCCGCAACAAGCCTCACGCACACGCGGCGTGTGCCTAGCATTCACATAACGTTATTCCAGCGTGTTTAACGTATCTCGACGCGCCCCTAATGTGGCCATATTATTAGCACCCGTGCGCTGTCGTCCAAAGTTTTGTGCAAGCACAAAACTTCGCCGATACCCTGATGCACCTCACCGACCGTCGCCGTCCATCAATGAATACCAACGCGCGCATAACACGCGCATAACACTTCCTGACGTATCCCGACGTTCCACCAAAAAATCACATACATCGACGTGCATTGGCGAGAAGCGTCGTAATGTGACAGCACCATAACCTCGCCCCTCCCCCGTCACACACACAGATCATCGATTCCTCATAGCCGGTTTATAATATATATATATATTGACCGCTGCCAAACTACAGTTTAACAGTTAGTTCCGAATCTGCCGATAGAGGGCGCCCCGGCACTGATTGGCTGGCGGAGACTGCCATCTGGAAGAAAACGGGTAATGGCGCAGTGTTTGGGTTCAGGTTGTATGTTGTTGGTGTAGAGAGAGGGGCATAGAACTTTAGAAGGACTATTGTCGTAGGTGGTTTGTGTCGGTGATTTGTTACAGACTCAGGAGGCAGTGTTGGTGATTTGTTACAGACTCAGGAGGCAGTGTTGGTGATTTGTTACAGACTCAGGAGGCGGTGTTTGTGATTTGTTACAAACTCAGGAGGCAGTGTCGGTGATTTGTTACAGACTCAGGAGGCAGTGTTGGTGATTTGTTACAGACTCAGGAGGCAGTGTTGGTGATTTGTTACAGACTCAGGAGGCGGTGTTTGTGATTTGTTACAAACTCAGGAGGCGGTGTTTGTGATTTGTTACAAACTCAGGAGGCAGTGTTGGTGATTTGTTACAGACTCAGGAGGCAGTGTTGATTGTTCAGACTCAGGAGGCAGTTGGATTGTTACAGACTCAGGAGGCAGTGTTGGTGATTTGTTACAGACTCAGGAGGCAGTGTTGGTGATTTGTTACAGACTCAGGAGGCAGTGTTGGTGATTTGTTACAGACTCAGGAGGTGGTGTTTGTGATTTGTTACAAACTCAGGAGGCAGTGTCAGTGATTTCTTACAGACTCAGGAGGCAGTGTTTGTGATTTGTTACAAACTCAGGAGGCAGTGTCGGTGATTTGTTACAGACTCAGGAGGCAGTGTTGGTGATTTGTTACATACTCAGGAGGTGGTGTCGGTGATTTGTTACAGACTCAGGAGACAGTGTCGGTGATTCGTTACAGACCCAGGAGGCAGTGTTGGTGATTTGATGCAGACTCAGAAGGCAGTGTCGGTGATTTGTTACAGACTCAGGAGGCAGTGTTGGTGATTTGTTACAGACTCAGGAGGCAGTGCCGGTGATTTGTTACAGACTCAGGAGGCAGTGTCGGTGATTTGTTACAAACTCAGAGGTGGTGTCAGTGATTCGCTACAGACTCAGGAGGAGGTGTTTGTGATTTGTTACAAACTCAGGAGGCAGTGTCGGTGATTTGTTACAGACTCAGGAGGCAGTGTTGGTGATTTGTTACAGACTCAGGAGGCAGTGTTGGTGATTTGTTACAGACTCAGGAGGCGGTGTCTGTGATTTGTTACAAACTCAGGAGGCAGTGTCAGTGATTTGTTACAGACTCAGGAGGCAGTGTTTGTGATTTGTTACAAACTCAGGAGGCAGTGTCGGTGATTTGTTACAGACTCAGGAGGCAGTGTTAGTGATTTGTTACATACTCAGGAGGTGGTGTCGGTGATTTGTTACAGACTCAGGAGACGGTGTCGGTGATTCGTTACAGACCCAGGAGGCAGTGTTGGTGATTCGTTACAGACTCAGGAGGCAGTGTTGGTGATTTGTTACAGACTCAGGAGGCAGCGTTGGTGATTTGTTACAGACTCAGGAGGCGGTGTTAGTGATTTGTTACAAACTCAGAAGGCAGTGTCGGTGATTTGTTACAGACTCAGGAGGCAGTGTTGGTGATTTGTTACAGACTCAGGAGGCAGTGCTGGTGATTTGTTACAGACTCAGGAGGCAGTGTCGGTGATTTGTTACAAACTCAGAGGTGGTGTCGGTGATTCGTTACAGACTCAGGAGGCGGTGTTTGTGATTTGCTACAAAATCAGGAGGCAGTGTTGGTGATTTGTTGCAGACTCAGGAGGCAGTGTTGGTGGTTTGTTACAGACTCAGGAGGCGGTGTCGGTGATTTGTTACAGACTCAGGAGGCAGTGTTGGTGATTTGTTACAGACTCAGGAGGCGGTGTCGGTGGTCTGTTACAGACTCAGGAGGCAGTGTCGATGATTTGTTACAGACTCAGGAGGCGGTGTTGGTAATTTGTTACAGACTCAGGAGGCGGTGTCAGTGATTTGTTACAAACTCAGGAGGTGGTGTCAGTGATTTGTTACAGACTCAGGAGGCGGTGTTGGTAATTTGTTACAGACTCAGGAGGCGGTGTCAGTGATTTGTTACAAACTCAGGAGGTGGTGTCGGTGATTTGTTACAGACTCAGGAGGTGGTGTCAGTGATTTGTTACAGAGTCAGGAGGCAGTGTCGGTGGTGCAGCCAACCATTTGTTACAGCGTGCCACCCACATACACACATACACACACTAGGTGTTTGAGGGGAGTGGGAGGTGGGGTCATCTAAGCGGGATAGTGACACTGACACAGTGACAGTGGTAGTGGCATTGACAGTGCCAGTGGTGGTGGCAGTGATAGTGACAGTATTACACACGAGGGGAATATGCGGACACATTGCATATTTAATAATATGCGTATAATGCGTGTGCCTTACAACTATGACAGAAGTAGTGACAGGGGCAGTGATAGTGATACTGACAGTGACAGTGACAGTACTATTACACAAGGCGAATATGCGGATACATTACATATATAATAATATGTGCATAATGCTTATGCCATATAACAATGACAGTGGCAGTGACAGTGATACAAAACAAGAACCCCAAACAACTCCAAACTCCAAACCCAACACACAGACATAATAAACCCAAAAAGCATGTTAGCAATGAGAAATGATTACAATATCAAGTACACAGTCAAGTAGTCACCGGAGACTAACAAGAATAGTGACTGATGCTGCACATAATGCAGCATCAGTCATGCACACCCATTGTACAAAGTGTCCTGTGCTGCACAGAAACAGCACAGGATACTCTCCCAAACCATGTGTAAAATTCCAGAGTGCATGTAAAACGGCTGGAAGACCAGTGCTCCGACGCTGATACTCTACTTGTTCTGATGAATAAACACTTGTGGGGGGGAAAATAGTGTGGTGGTCGCAATGACATTGACAGTGACAGTGGCTGTGGTATTAACAGTGACAATAACAATTGTAGTGACAGTGACAATGGCAGAGGCAATGATAGTGACAGTGGTAGTGACAGTGAAATTAAGTGAAGTGATAATTATAATGACAGTGACAGTGGCAGTGGCAGTGTCAATGTCAATGAAGTGACAGTGATAGTGACAGTGACAATTGCAGTGGGAATGACAGTGACAGCAGCAATAGCTGTTGCGGTAACAATTTCAGTGGCACAAAAGATGACAGTCGCAGTGGTGCTGGAGATATATCAGTGACAGTAGCTGTGAGGATGGAGATGACCGTGATAGTAATTGTGGCAGAAGTGTGACAGGAACGGTGATGGCAGCATCAGTGTAGGAGATGGTATTGACACTGGTAGCAAAAATTATGAGAAAAATAGTGACATGGACGGCGATTATGGTGATGTAAGTGACAGTGACATTGGTGTAATAACACTGATGACAGTAGCGATGGATGCACTAGTAATGGCGGTAGCCATGACATTGACAGAAGTACTCTACGTTGCAGGTGACAGTGAAAGTGACAGTGGCACATGACCTCATCAACGTATCCATGAGTTACACGAGGTGTCACAAATGTGGAAATGGGGGCGCCAATACGTGGATACGTCACTCGGTTGGTGTCTGGTGGGCATAGTGCGATTATATTTACCTGAGCGAGCTGTAAACGTAATAACCATTGACCTAGTTACAATGTGGTCCCTGTTCTACTCGCTGATGCTGAAGCACGAACCACCCCACGCCCCCCCCACTCCCCTTTCCCCCTCCCCTTGCCACCACTCCCCTTTCCTCACTACCCTCCCCCCTGCCCACCACTCCCCTCTCCCCCTTCCCCACTACCATCTCCCCTACCTCTACCCCTACTCCCCCCCCCCTTCCCCACTACCAACTCCCCCACCTCTACCCCATCTCCCCACTCCCTCCTCCCCTTGCCCCCATTCCGCTCCCCTTCTTACCCCTCCTTCTCACTCTCACTATCTTCCGCTTCTCTCATCTCTACTTCCCCTCATCCTTTCCCTAATGCCCTCCCTTTCGCCCCTCCCTTCCCCCCTTCCCACTCTCTTCCACTTCTCATCTCCCGTCTTCAACTCATCCATTTAACACTTTCTTCCTCTACTCCTTTCCCGGTGTGGCGGTTTCAGCCATGCGCCAGTTTCAGCCATGCGCATAGACTCAAACTCAAGGCATTGTCAATGGTCGTGAGCAATCTTCCTACAGAAAATACAGAAAAAGTGAAATATCTCTAAAACCACACCACCTATTAACAAATCGCTTGGTACACATATAGAAAACATTTTTTACCAAAAAGATTATATTAAATTTATAAGGTTAGGGTTCTTTATTTCTATTAATTTTGAATAAAACTAATGGTTAGCACTGCGCGGACCGTCAAACTCAAGGCATTGTCAATGGTGGTGAGCAATCTTCATACAGAAAATCCAGGAAAAGTGAAATATCTCTAAAACCACACCACCTAGAAACAAATCGCTTGGTACACATATAGAAAACACCTTTACCAAAAACATTATATTAAATTTATAAGGTTAGTGACTCATGACCATTGACAATGCCTTGAGCTTGACGGTACGTGCACGGCTGAAACTGGTGCATGGCTGAAATCGCCACACCGGGCCCTTACCCCCCCCCCCCCCCAATATCCCCCCCTTCCATCACTCTCCCTCTCCCCCTCCCACTTCCCACACTATCTTCCCCACTCCTTTGCAATATTTCCCTTCTTCCCTTCCTTTACCTCCCTCCCCTCCCCCTTCTACCTGCCCTTCCCCCATCTCCCATCCCCCCCCCCCCCTTCTCCCTCCGCTTCTCCATCCCCCTGACCACCCGTACTGGTCACAGAGGTTCCTATTATGTCATTAACCACAAGTCAAACCTTTGCTTCCTTCAGTGTTATAACCCCCCTCCACACACACACACACACATGTTAATTATACCCCATTTAGGCTCGTTACTTTGTAACATGTGCATGTGTAAGGGCATTCTCAGAACACACGCATTACAATACAAAACACTTCTGTTTCATGCTGGAGAAAAAAGAAATTGTGAACAAAAATCAATTTTTAAAGAACTACTGAAATAAACAAACAGGGCCAGGTTAATCGCTGGTAAACAAATCAGTCGAGGCTCCATTGCGCAGTTTGGGACATTTTTGAGAATATTATATTATTAGAAATGTATAACAAATTATTGTATTTGAGAAACAGACGGCATGGTTGCGCAAAATAATGAAGCATCAACATTTTCAAGACCAAAATAATTCTTTAGAATTGATTCTACATATCTAACTTAGACAGTGATGCACTTATTAAGCATTTATTTGTTGCCACATATAATTAGAAGCGAATACTGAGGCAATTTAATAGAACATGTTATTGTTACTGCTGAAGCCTATGTTGTCAGAGTTCTGGCGTGCATGCCAAAACTAATTTGACATGTTTGCTCTTCAAATATCTCAAAACTTGGCCATTTTAAATCAAAGTGACTTCAAACTAAAGTAAGGTAGATAATAACAATCAATTAAATATATTTAGCTCAGAAAAATGACAGAACCTCAAAACCATCGGATTATGCACCTTTAATATGTGAACCACTATCTAAGTTATTCTTTCCTATATAATGTCAAATTAAAGGGTTAATACTGCTTCTAGGCAGCAGTAAATGTTCTATTTAAAAAAAAAAAATTTGGTAAAGTATTTATTCATCTAAATATGACATTTGTCAGCGCCGGAGCACTGGTCTTCCAGCCATCTTACTATTGGAATTGACATTCTAAATAATCTAAGTTTGGTCAGTGCTGTATTAGTCACCTGTAGAATTAAGGGAGTGGCTCCTGCTGTATAATCTACAGCACCAGTCACTGCGGTTCATGCAAAAATGGGGAGCAGCACCGAGTAGAAGATGTATACTCAGGGCAACTCAAACAATCGTTACGGGTTAAATTTTTTCTCTTATAAAACAAGCTAAGTTTATAGTTGACAAGACATTTTGTCTGTCTTATGTAATGTTCAATGTGTTTAAACAGATTGATAGTTGTGTAGGATGTTCAGTGTGTTGGTGTTTTTTTCATGATGCTGTCGGTCGCGATGCGACAAAGACTGCTTTCATTACTTGACTGCCGCTCTCCATTTCCATTTCATGAAAGCTGCCTGCAAAAGGTCGGGAGATGTTGGGAGTTCCATACATCAACTGCCCTTGATGCTGCCACAGTGACATGGTTTTCTGTTTAGGGTTTGCTCCCTTAGCCTTCGGTTCTGTCAAGAACCTGTACCACAAGGCAGTGGTTTACAACTCTGCAAGGCAGGGGCATCAAACTCCCTGAGGTGTTGCAATACCTGCAATACCTGCATCTTCTATATAACGTTAAATTAAAGGGTTAATACTGCTTCTAGGCAGCAGTAAATGTTCAAAGAGTGCACAAATATCTCTAATGCTAGGTACACACCTACCATATACGATTCGCACACTAAAACTCGCGACCCGACCCGACCCGCTTAAAACTGAATACGGGCCGATTCATTTTTCGAATCGCGAATCGCAATCGTAAGGAAGCCATTTTAGCCCTAAAAGTGAGTTTTAAGTCGTGAATCGCAATCGGTAGGTGTGCTAGGGGAGTGCACACCTCACGACTTTTGGGGAGTTTTTGATCGTATACGGTGGGTGGGTGCGGAAAAACGGTAGGTGTGTACCTAGCATTAGTTTGTTTGTTTGCTTTTTTGTTGTTGGAGTTTTACATACTGGCAACATCTAAGATCATAGCAAGACAAGTACCGACTTATGACAGTGCACACTCATGGCGACTTTGGGAGACCAGGCCATCTGGGAGACCAGGCCACCGGCATCATGACCCGATACCCGACACAGTCACATTACCGTGATACTGAGCTAACCAGTCCCTGTCATATCCTATTAATGCCGAGTACCAGGCTAGGTAGTGACAAGTATCAATTTAGTAAGTCATCGGTTTGATATCTCTAAGTAGGATCAAATCTAGGTAATTGCTTTGGTTTCGAACATTTTCTAGTTTCACCTGATTATGCAGCTTTAAGACACCTGTACCTACAGGAGGAGGCCCCGTGGGAGAACGCCTTACCAGGATGTCACACCTGACTGCGCAGATGTGCTCTGGGGCAGAACGGGGAGGCCCTGAGCTGTGAATCTGGACCAGCGTCTCAGTCAAATGGGACGGGCAGAGGTGGATTGTGGGAAGGGATGTGGGTGAGCTGGGACCAGGGATGCACCAGAGAGGTCCTCTCCACTCTCCACTCTCTACTCTGCACTCCACTCTCCAGCCCGATGTAGCGGTATTAAACAGCTCCATCTAAGTTAAATGGGACAAGCCGAGGTGGATTGTGGGAAGGGATGTGGGTGAGCTGGGACCAGGGATGCACCAGAGAGGTCCTCTCCACTCTCCACTCTCTACTCTGCACTCCACTCTCCAGCCCGCTGTAGCTGCATAAAACAGCTCCATCTAAGTTAAATGGGAGAGGCCGAGGAGGATTGTGGGAAGGGATCTGGGTGAGCTGCGACCAGGGATGCACTAGAGAGGTCCTCTCCACTCTCCACTCTCTACTCTGCACTCCACTCTCCAGCCCGATGTAGCTGCATAAAACAGCTCCATCTAAGTTAAATGGGACAAGCCGAGGTGGATTGTGGGAAGGGATCTGGGTGAGCTGGGACCAGGGATGTACCAGAGAGGTCCTCTCCACTCTCTACTCTCCACTCCACTCTCCAGCCTGATGTAGCGGTATTAAACAGCTCCATCTAAGTTAAATGGGACAGGGAGAGGTGGATTGTGGGAAGGGATCTGGGTGAGCTGGGACCAGGGATGTACCGGAGAGGTCCTCTCCACTCTCTACTCTCCACTCCACTCTCCAGCCCGATGTAGCTGCATAAAACAGCTCCATCTAAGTTAAATGGGAGAGGCCGAGGTGGATTGTGGGAAGGGATGTGGTTGAGCTGGGACCAGGGATGTACCAGAGAGGTCCTCTCCACTCTCTACTCTCCACTCTCCAGCCTGATGTAGCGGTATTAAACAGCTCCATCTAAGTTAAATGGGACAGGCAGAGGTGGATTGTGGGAAGGGATCTGGGTGAACTGGGACCAGGGATGCACCAGAGAGGTCCTCTCCACTCTCTACTCTCCACTCCACTCTCCAGCCTGATGTAGCGGTATTAAACAGCTCCATCTAAGTTAAATGGGACAGGCAGAGGTGGATTGTGGGAAGGGATCTGGGTGAGCTGGGACCAGGGATGCACCAGAGAGGTCCTCTCCACTCTCTACTCTCCACTCCACTCTCCAGCCTGATGTAGCGGTATTAAACAGCTCCATCTAAGTTAAATGGGACAGGCAGAGGTGGATTGTGGGAAGGGATCTGGGTGAGCTGGGACCAGGGATGCACCAGAGAGGTCCTCTCCACTCTCCAGCCCGAGGTAGTGGTATAAAACAGCCCTCCTCTGGTTCTTATTGCAGGAGGAATGTGGGAGGGGGAGAGGAGCAGGGGAGAGGAGCAGGAGGGGAGGAGGGGAGGACGGGAGCAAAGAGGGAAGAGTGGAGGAAGGGAAGAAGAGGAGGTGGGAGGATTAAGAGGAAGGATAGGATGAATCAGGGGAGGGCTGGAGGAGGGGAACACACGGGAGAGGAGGATGAAGAGGAGCAGATGGGGGACGAAGGGGGGGATGAATGAGGGAGGAGAGGAGATGGGGAAGAGAAAGAGAATGAAAGGATGAGGAAGAGTAGGAACGGGAGGAAGAGGAGGAGGAATGTTAGAGGAGAGTAGAGGGGGAAGAGGAAGAGGAAGAGGATGGCATGGGAAGATGAAGAGGAGTAGGAGCAAGGCCACGAGGAATTTGGGGAGAAGAGGAGAGTGAGGAGGAGGGGAGGGAAGAGGAGGAGGAAGGGAAAGAGGATGAGGGGGCAGGGGAGGGTGGATGGGACAAGGAGGGAGACGGGATAGATATGGGGAAGGGGCACGGGGAGGAGCAGGGGGGGGGGAGGGGGAACAGAGGAGGAGGACGATATGTAGAGAGTGTGTGGGAAGGAGGGGTGGTCTAGAACTAGACGTGCACAAAGTTTGTTTTATTTAACGACGCCTCTAGAGCGCATTAATTTTCATATCATCGGCGATTGGACGTCAAACATATGGTCATTCTGGCTTTTTTTTTAAAGGAAACCCGCTGCCGTCACATAGGCTACTATTTCCGATAAGCAACAAGGGATCTTTTATATGCACTTTCTCACAGACAGAACAGCACATACCACAGCCTTTGATGAACCAGTTGTGAACCACTGGTTGGAACGGAAAATAGCTCCAAGAGCTAGACGTGCAGTGCAGTATCTAGTGAACCTAGGGGTGTGTAGGAGTTACGGGAACACGCCCAACTCACGGTGAGAAGTGAGCAGTGATGTGTGCTGGTGTGGGCGAGAGGGGAGGGGAGGAGGGGGGCGGGGGAGGAGGTGTGAGTGGCTGCCAGCTCCGTCTCCAAGGCTTGGTAACGGTTGCCAAGTGAGCACAACGTGACAGGTCGGGCACATCAAGGATGGGTGCCAGTAGGGTGTGGAGGAAAATAGAGCCCTGACGTCCTGTAGCCAGGATGGGGGAGGCAGGTATGTCTCACCTGGAGGGAGAGCAGCGAACTGGGTGGAGTCCAAGGTCTTCCCCAGAAGGCCGTGATTCAATTCACGCACTCTCCCAGCTCCGAGGTTTCACGGGGCAATGTGCCCACCATGTGCCCACCATGTGCCTATTACGTATACAGTAAAACCTCTCTAACCGACCACCGCCACAGATCGACCACTCCCATATATCGATCACTTTATTTAGGTCCCAAACGATCGCCAATACAATACTATTGTAATGATAAGAAAAAACTCCCTAAACCAACTACCTCCCTAAATGGACCATTTAAAGTCGGTTCCATGGTCGGTCGATTTAAAGAGGTTTTTACTGTATACCTGACCCCAAAACCCACAATACTAGACTGGTACTGCATTAATACTAGACTGGTACTTGTATTGGTGACTAAACTGTGGTGGAGATGGTGGTTCCAGAATGCAGTGTTTATTTATATTGGTGTAGAATTGACAAATTTGGAGAGAATGCCAAAAAAACAATATCCAAGATGGCGGCCACCGAAAGCTGTCGATTTGACCTTTAAATCTATTAACTCCATGAGTTCCTCAATTATTCACCCTAAAATGAATGGGCTATGATAGATAAGTATTTGAACAACATGATTATGGTGTTAGATTATATGATTGTGTGGTTATTTCCATAACCCATCCTTCCGACACTGTCTCTAATGGGTTGTTGAGCAGCCCTGTCACAGAGACTGCCATGGGAGTAACTATGACTATGCATGCAGGACTGCAGCCCGGAGGTGGTGGGTGGGGTGGGGGAATGAGGGTCGGGGGAGCAGGAGATGGTGGGGCAGTGGGGAGGGTGGTGGGAAAAGTACATATGTCGAGGTAGATATGTTCTTTTTGAATAATAATTATGGAATTTTCATGTTGCATATTTTAATATGCAACTATCAAGTATCACTACCAATAGACTGGTGCTGCCTGGGTAGTTCCATAACTCGCCACTATGCAGAACTGGCGCTCCCTTTGGTTCTACTACCGATCCCACTATACACCAGGGGGCGCCACGCACCACTCCAGATTTTACTACCTTCCCATACATTTCACCACTTGCCAGATTTTTGCTTTCATTATTTTACAACCCTAAATTGTTTTTTTACTTGGGGGCTTTTAAGAAACCCAGAAATCCTTGAACGCAAATCTGTGACAGGAATGTTCGCTAGGATCGGCGAATGGCTGGTACAGCGTGGCCAGACCAGCAGTCGGAAGTGCGCATGAGCAGGTGGCCCTCTCTGGATGGTCACAAGTGGTCGCGTCCGATGTTCTGGCAGCGTCCCTGACCACTTCCGGTTCAGACGTGGCATAATGGCGGTCTGATAGTCGGGCGGCGCTGAAGTCACGCAGTGCCTCTAGCGGCGGTTGTGGTATGTATGTGTGCGTGTGTATGTATGTGTGTATGTATGTATGTATGTATGTATGTATGTATGTATGTATGTATGTATGTATGTATGCATGTATGTATGTATGTGTGTGTGTATGTATGTATGTATGTATGTATGCATGTATGTATGTATGTATGTATGTATATATGTATGTATGTATGTATTTATGTATGTATGTATGTGTGTATGCACGTTTGTATGTGGGTATGCATGTATGTATTATGTATGTATTATGTATGCATGTGGATGTATGTATTATGGTTGTATGTATGTCTGTATTATCTATGTGTGTATTATCTATGGATGTATTATGTATGTGTATATATATATGTGTATGTATTATGTATGTATGTGTGTATGTATTATCTATGTATGTATGTGTGTATGTATTATCTATTTTTGCTGTTTGTTTGTTGTTTTACGTCCTAGCAACATCTAAGGTTATATCAGGACGGGTATTATCTATGTGTATGTATGTGTGTATGTATTATCTATGTATCTATGTATGTGTGTATGTATCACTGTGTATGTATTATTTATGTATCTATGTATGTATTTGTGTATGCATTATGTGTGTATGTACGTGTTTATGTATGTATTACTATTATATATGTATGTGTATATGTATGTACATACTATCTATGTATGTATGTGTGTATGTATTATCTATGTATGTATGTGTGTATGTATTATCTATTTTTGTTGTTTGTTTGTTGTTTTACGTCCTAGCAACATCTAAGGTCATATCAGGACGGGTATTATCTATGTGTATGTATGTGTGTATGTATTATCTATGTATCTATGTATGTGTGTATGTATCACTGTGTATGTATTATTTATGTATCTATGTATGTATTTGTGTATGCATTATGTGTGTATGTACGTGTTTATGTATGTATTACTATTATATATGTATGTGTATATGTATGTACGTACTATCTATGTATGTGTGTATGTATTATATATGTGTGTATGTATTATCTATATAAATATATGATTGTGAGCTTTCTAATTTAATGAGTGTCTATTGGCACATCATTGATTGTCTGCTTTTACATGTAAAAGCGATGGTTTGAACAAAAAACAAACATTTCTCGCCGTGAATATGGCCTATGATGCCGACACGGCGTAAAGCAACCATCAATCAATCATTATTATCTATGTATTTATGTATGTATGTGTGTATTATGCATTATCTATGTATGTATGTGTGTATATGTGTGTGTGGAGGGGGGGGGGGGAAGCAGTCACATAGTGTTGGACACCACAGTACAGCACATGAAGCATCACAATACAGAGTGTTACACGTTTGTTTGTTGGGTGTTTACATCCTAGCAACATCTAAGGTCATTTCAGGATGGGTGCCGACTTGTGACAGTGCACACTCAAGGTGACTTCATACTGCTGCCCCACTAGGAGAGCAGGCTGCCGACACTATACCCTGATATCACACTCAGTCACATTATCCTCTCACCTACCCTTGCCTTCCCTTAAAAGTTGAAGATGAAGCATCAACTTTTCAAAGACAAAGCAATTGTTTATATTTGATTCTACATCTCAAACTCAGATACTGGCGCACTCATTATTTGATTATAGGATTAAGCATTTGCTACCACATAAAAGGGAACACTGAGTCAATTTAATAGAACCTGTTACTGCAGAATGCTATGGTACCAGAGTTTTGGCGTGCTTGCCAAAACTAATTTGACATGTTTACACTTTAAATATATAAAGAAGAAAATAAAGGTTAGTCATTTAAAATAAACGTCACTTAGGTAGATTATAATAATCAATTTAATATATTCATATGCAAATGTGTATTTATCTCAGAACAATCGCAGAATGACTCAAAAGCATGGGACTATGCAGCTTTAAATTCTTGTTCCCCCAGACAGGTCCCTCGCCGTGCCTCCCCTTGGTTTGCTGAATACAACAGGTGGCGCCCCCTGCAGGGGCTAAGTGACCACAGAGTGCCCACCAATGACAGCGGCTCCTCTGGGGGTTAACCTTCCTGTTTCACGGTCTACTGCGTCAGACACAGGCAGGAATAGGACAGTAGGACGAGGAGGCAGGAGTGACCGGCTAAGTATGTGTGTGTGTGTATATACATATATATATATATATATATATATATATATATATATATATATATATATATATACAAACAGTCAAACTTCTCTGAATCTACCAACCATGGAACCGACTTTAAATAGTCCATTTTTGGGAGGTGGACTGTTTAGGGAGTTGTTTTATCGATAGAATGGTATCGTATTGGCGATCATTTGGGACCCAAATAAAACGATCAATATAGGGGAGTGGTCGATCTGTGGAGGTGGTCGGTTAGAGAGGTTTTACTCTGTGTGTATATATATATATATATATAGCAGGCAGAAGAATATATGTGGCAGAAGCGGGAACTAACTCGTGTGACAGTAGGATAATAGATAATAACTAATATAGTTAAAGCTGCATAGTCCGATGGAGCATCAAATTTTCAAAACCAAAATAATTATATAGATTTGACTCTACATATCTAACTTAGATATTGATGCACATATGAAGTATTTATTGCCATATAGAAGGGAACACTGAGACAATTTGATAGAACCTGTTACTGTTGAAGCCTATGGTGTCAGAGTTTTGGCGTGCTTGCCAAAACAAAGTTTGCATGTTTGAATTTCAAATATCTCGAAACTTATCCATTTAAAATCAAAGTTAATTAACCTGAAATAAGGTAGATTATATTATGACGATCAATTTAATATATTTATCTCAGAAAAATGACCAAAACGGAAAACCATCGGACTATGCAACTTTAAGGGAACTGATAAGTGGCAGTGTCCTTGTTTACATTCATTCACATAACAGATTTTATATATATATATATATGATGTATAAGTATTATGCGAGTATAAAGGCGCAGAAGGGAGTTATTATTATTATTAGTATATTACTATTCTATTCACCACTATTCATTGTATCACTTGGTGCTGAGTACCCCCCCCCCCCCCTTCCATGTGACCACTGGCGCTACCACCGCTTTCTTGCCTAACCACGGACTCTCAACACTGTCATTCGTGCCCACTAATTTCTTATTAAGAATTTATATGTGTGTGTGGTTCGAATCGGTAGGGCGACGGCTTCCCATGTGGAAGTTCCTTAGTTCGAATCCCAGTCGAGTCAAACCAATGACGTACAAAGTTAATACTTGTCGCTACATAACCTGGTCTGGCTCTCAGCATTACTACGATAGGGCAAGGACTGGTTAGCTCAGTGTCAGGATAATGTGACCGAGTGGGATATCAGGTCATGGTGCTGGCAACCTGATCTCCCAATGGGGCAGCACTATAAATTCACCATGAGGGCACACTGTCACAAGTCGGTACCCATCCTGATATGACATTAGATGTTGTCAGGAAGTAACAACTCCAACAACCAACCAACCAACCAACCAACCAACCTTCCCACCTTGCTGCCCACTCTGTATGTGTGTGCGCACGGGGGTCAGGGGTCGGGGGTCGGGGGGGGGGGGCATGCCTGTCACAAAATATCCATATACGGGGGCGCCTCGGGGACTGTGAGAGGGTTTGGGATGTGGGTGTGTAGGTGTGTAGGTGTGTGGGTGAGGGGGTGGGGGTGAGGGGACCCACCTTCCCGTGACCCTATCCCGCCTTCACACACAACCAACACACACCCGACACACACCCGACACACGCCCAACACACGCCCACACATCACGTGAAACAACCAATGGCTGACTGCTTTTGTTCTTTTCCATATTTCTATCGACTTAATCAGCGGCAATTTCAGTCGCAGAAAACTGGTCTTCCTCATTCAACTACTCCTTGGCATAAGCCCACTCGGGTCAATACCGTGTGATACTCATAGGCAAGGTTTGTTTGTTTGTTTGTTGTTGTACGTCCTAGCAACATCTAAGGTCATATCAGGACGGGCATAGGCAAGGTAGTAGTAATAGAAAATATAGAGTTTAAAGTCATTTGTTTGTCTCGACCAAGATTCGAACCCGCCACATAGGAAGAGGGCGCTCAACTTATTCAGTGTTTTGCTGGGTATTCAAGATTTGTTTATTGCTGTTAACAGGGTAGGGCAATGACTGGTTAGCTCAATATCACTCCTCCGGTGCGAGTGAGGTCCCCCCGTGCGCTCGGTACAGTAACAGCCGGTGGCGGCGCCACTGGTCGCACCGGGGAGGTACATAGAATTAGAAGCAATGGTATAATAATGTAATAATAATGAAGTAGTTCCCTTCCACGACTTTACACTCGCACACTATATTATACATCACTATTATACATCACTATTATACATCACTATTATACATCACTATTATACATCACTATTATACATCACTATTATACATCACTATTATACATCACTATTATACATCACTATTATACATCACTATTATACATCACTATTATACATCACTATTATACATCACTATTATACATCACTATTATACATCACTATTATACATCACATATACATATGTCAGGGTGGGTGGTGAAAATGGGAAATAGTCTGTCTAGAGCAGAAATTGAACCCATATCTGTTGCATTCCGGGCCAGTGTGCTAACCATTACACCACCTAAACTCCCTGATGTTATCACCCTATACACGCCCACCGGTCTATGCGGCCCCTTGCCTGAGAGGTCAGTGCAGACCACAACACTCGTCCCCCTGGAATTGTAAGTCTTTTAAATGGGTTACGTCCATAAGTTGTTTAACTCTCACAATTACATACATCCAGGTAATGCAGTTATTAAACATTCACAGGGTAGGTTCAACAACTATACGCCACACAGTTTGTACAGGATCCTGGTGGAACCAGTGTCCTCAGGATGATGAAAATGGGTCATATTGCGCCTAGAGTAGGAATTGAACCCACATCTCTTGCATTCTGGGCTGGTGTGCTAATCATTACACCACCTAGGCTCCCTAATGTTATCACCCCACACACGCCCACCTATGTGGCTCCATGCCTAAGAATTCAGTACACATACATATATATATATGTATGTCTGTATATATATATATATATATATATGAGCATGCTTGTGTGCACCTGAATGACCTATCACTGTATCAGGGTGATGGGGGTCTAACAAGCCTCGTCTTTGTGTAGGACACAGAAAATGACCCAGTCCATGTCAGTGAGAGTGTCACCTCATACCCCACTCACCATGTCACTCACACCACACCACCACCACCCCACACACACCCACACCACCGACCACCCACACCCTCCATCCACCCACACCCTCACTCACCACCCACCCACCCACACTCACCTACACCCCCACACTCACCCTCACCAACCACCCACCCCCACCCACCCTCACCTACACACCACCCACTCACACCCACACCCTCCACCCACACTCCCCCTCACCACCGACCACCTTCACCCACCCACACCCACACTCACCCTCACCACCCACACACACCCACCCTCACCTACACCCCCACCAAACACCCACCCACACCCACCCACCCTCACCTACACACCACCCACCCATCACCCACACATACCCTCCATCTACCCACACTCACCATCCACCCACACCCTCACCCTCCACCCACCCACACATCACCCACACCCCCCACCACCACACCACCCACCCATACACCCCACACCCTCCATCCACAAACACCCACCCACCACCCCTCACCCCCACCCACATTTCCGCCCACCCACCACTGATTACACCGCCCCCCCCCCCCCCACACACACAACCCTTACAACACTACCACGACCTCACTGTCCGGCTACCACTGACTTCACCCCACCCCCACCCCTTCCCCCACCCCTTCCCCCACTCCTTACACTCCAAATGGGGCTCGTGGAGATTGGCTGTGATTAGTCGTGATTGGTATTGGCGCTCCATCTTCACAAGCAGGTGATTATCATAATAGGATGGATTCTGCCCCCCCCCCCGCCCCCCCCCCCCCGCCGGTGTGTGGGACTGACGTGCGCATGAGCAGACTACACGCGCAGGTCGGCACATCTGAACCTAGATAAAAGATTCACCCGGTACTTTTGGTACACGGGTGAACGACAACGTAGTGTAAATACGGGCGAAAATAGCTTTAGTATAAAACAGGAAGTAGAATGCCTGCCTCCAGTATCAAATGGATACTTATTTAGGCACAGAGTTGGTGAAATGGGAGAGAATGCAAAAAGACAAGATGGCGGCCATAGAACGCCATCGATTTCACTTTTAAATCTGATTAAACTAGATGTTTTATTATATTTTTCAACTCAAAGGTAGCGGGTAAATATACAAACATATATAAAGAATATATTTTGCTTCTTAAATTAAGACATTATTCACTCAATTAATTTCCCCAGCATGTCAAAATTCTTCGCCAGCTTTTCTAATGGGTTGGTTTTCACCCCTGTACTGTCAGTACGGGGTGAATCTTTTATCTAATCTGAACCTTTCACTCCACGCACAACCATCGTGCACACATGTTGGATGGTTGTTGGAATGCTTTATTATTTGGACCTTTACAACAGAGCAGGCTGCGCAGTGAGCTCGCGCAAACAACATTAGTTCTCGCCACTGCCACCAGAGGGTCCGTTGGTGGTGGAAATCCTCTATTATAAGACTTTTACAATAGAACTGGCTGTACAGTGAACTGCTACAAACAAACACAAACAAACACAAACAAACATTAGTTCTTGCCACTGCCACCAGAGGGTGGGTTGGTGGTGGAAACCCTCTATTAGAAGACCTTTACCAGAGAGAATGCTACACAGTGAGCTCCTGCTCACATTAGTTCTGGCACTTCCGTCAGAGGGCAGGTTGATGACAGAAATCCTCTATAACTTATAAGACATTAGTTTTATTCCACAGAGGGCGGGTTGGTGGAGGAATGGAGGAATGGAGGAATGGGGGATGGGGGAATGAGCGAATGTGGGAATGGAGGATGGGGGAATGGAGGAAGGAAGGAATAGGGGAATGAGCGAATAGGTGAATGGAGGAATGGGTGAATGTGGGAATGGAGGAATGTGGGATGGGGGAATGGAGGAAGGGAGGAATGGGGGATGGGGAAATGGGCGAATGGGCGAATGGGGGAATGGAGGAAGGGAGGAATGGGGGAATGGAGGAATGGGGGATGGGGGAATGAGCGAATGTGGGAATGGAGGAATGGCGGAATGTGGGAATGGAGGAATGGGGGATGGTGGAATGGGGAATGGAGGAATGGAGGAATGGAGGAATGTGGGAATAGAGGAATGAGCGAATGGGTGAATTGAGGAAGGGAGGAATGGGTGAATGGAGGAATGTGGGGTGGGGGATGGGGGAATAGAGGAAGGGAGGAATGGGGGAATAGGGGATGGGGGAATGGAGGAATGGAGGAATGGGACAATGAGCGAATGGGTGAATGGCAGGAATGGGGGATGTCTATAAGGCCCTTCCCACAAAGCAGGCTGCACAATAAAGGTATTCTATCTACCTTACCGGACCTGGTGTCCGAATCAGTAGAGCGCAGGTTTACCGCATGGAAGGTTGGGAGTTTGATTCCTGGTTGAGTCAAACCAATGACTTACAAAATTGGTACTTGCCGCTACCTAGCCTGACGCTCGCCATTACTAGGATAAGGAAAGGACTGGTGAGCTCAGGGTCAAGCTAATGTGACTGAGTGCGAAATCAGGTCATGGTACCAGCAGCCTGGTCTCCCAGTGGGACAGCACTATAAAGTTGCCATGAGTGTGCACTGTCACAAGTCGGTCCCCGTCCTGATATGACCTTAGAAATTACTAGGACGTAAAACAACAACAAACAAACAAATCTTTTACCCACAACATTAGTTCAGCCACTTCCACCAGAGGGAGGGCTGGCGGTGGAAATATCGGCAGAGCTTTCTCAGCAGCTATTCATAGTTTGATCTGATCATGGCCATTGAAATCCAGGACTAAAGCCCCACCTCTACCCCCACCCCCACTTACAATCCCCCCCCCCCCCACACACCCTGAGTGGACTGTCCTCACTGACCACGTGACCAACGCCCTGGCTGAGGTCAATGAGGTCAATGGCTCACCTGCCACTGACCTTCAGTCTGTGGGTATAGTCAGGTATACTGCACAGTACAGGAGGGAGGGTGAGTGTGTTGGGTTGGGGATGGGGGTGAGGGGTGAGGGGGTGTTTGGGGTTAGGCAAGCGCAGAGCCACCAAGGCTGGAAAGACGAGAATTTCACTTGCTATCCAGACCGCACTTCGTCCACACCTCTCTCTATCTCCTCGTTGCTGGCCATGCTCCGCCTTGATAATGTCTGAAAAGAGTTCCAGGAGGGGGAGCCCGCCAGCATTTCACTTTCTACTCTTACTCTGTCCGTGTCTTTGGCTCGCCGGCTGGTCACCATAGAGCAAACAGACATGGTCCTTTGACTGAACTCTCCTCATTTCTCTTTCCTATACTCTACCCTTTTTTTCTCCCAGGCTTACTTCTCCGCCTGATCAAGGGAGTTGTTTGCTTGGGTGGGGGCCTTTACCCTATCGTTTCTCTTGCTTTATTCTTGTTGCTGGAACTGCTGGACTCACCTTTACCCGTCCCTTCCTCCTAAACCCTTGCTGCTGTCAACTGAATACAAGTGCTGTGCTACCGCCGGACCGGAGAGATTTGGGGCCGCCCCAACGCTTCGCCGTTTTGAATGTTGTAAAGACATCCCCAGCTTCTACAACTGTCCCACCTGAAGATTAATCTTCAACCAAAGATTGGACCTATTTATCGGGGCCTTTCTATATTGCTGCAGTTCTGCAGGCGGTAACCATCGTAAGGTTACGAACCACCCCAAAAGCAAGCAAGACGAGCATCTGAGTGGTGGCAATATTGTATTTTAGACGAATAAAGCTATAAGGTTGTTGGTTGGGTTGGAGTTTTATGTCCTGGCAACATCTAAGGTCACATCAGGATGGGTACCAACTTGTGACAGTGCGCACTTATGGTGACTTAATGGTGCTGCCCCACTGGGAGGCCAGGCCAATAGCAATATGATCTGATTTCCCACTCAAGCACATTATCCTGACACTGAGCCAACCAGTCCTTGCCCTAACCTAATAATGCCGAGCGCCTGGCAAGGAAGCGACAAGTATCAATTTTTAAGTCAATGGTTTGACTCGACCAGGGTTTGAACCCGTGCATTCGAATCCCATGATCTACTAAAAATTGAAGATGTAGTATAAAGATGCGGGGTGGGGGTGGGGGGGGGGGAGGGGAGTTCATAGGGTAGGAAGGTTCCGCATGTGTGGGGGTGAGGAGGGGTGCGCGTGTGGGGTGTGGAGGGGGAGCTTGTGGGGTGAGGAGGGGAGTGGGGGTTGTAAGGCACGGGAGGAGGAGGAGGGGGCTTAGGATTAAATGTGAACAACAGCCCAATCTAGAACAACGAATGAACAGGTCTCTCTCTAGCTGATAATCCCTGACAAATAGGGTAGTGACACCTTAATATACAACCACACACTGGACGCTTGTGTAAACGAGGGTTAGGCTATGGTTGGTTGTTAGAATTTTACATCCTGGCAACATCTAAGGTCATATCAGGACTGGTCCTGAATTGTGACAGTGCACACTCATGGTGACTTTATAGTGCTGCCCCACTGGGAAATCAGGTCGCCGGCACCATCACCCGATATCTCACTCAGTCACATCCTGACACTGAGCTAACCAGTCCATGCCCTATACTATTAATGACAAGCGCCAGGCTAGGAAGCGATAAGTATCAATTTTATAAGTCATTGGTTTGACTCGACAGGGAACCCAACTCCTGATCTCCCACACGCGAGGCCCATGCTCTACCGATTCGGCCACCGCGAGGGTCGGCCAAGGTGTGCGTCTTGTGTCAGTATTATTACCCAGCTAGCTCTAAAGTTGCATATCTGATGGGTTTAAGTTTCTGTAATATTTCTTTAGATAAATATATTAGGTTGATCATTATGACCTACTTAACTTTTACTTTGAAAACACGTCATGGTATCGGATGCCGTGGCCGAATCTGTAGAGTGCAGGCTTCCCATGCAGAAGGTCGGGATTTCGAATCCCCACCGAGTCAAACCAATGACTTATAAAGTTGATACTTGTCGCTACCGAGCATAGCACTTGGCATTAATAGGATAGGACAAGGACTGGTTAGAACAGTAGCGGGATAATGTGACTGTGTGGGATATCGGGTCATGGTGTTGGCGGTCTGGTCTCCCACTGAGTGCCAGTCAATAAATATAGCCCATGTTAGTGTTATGCACTTATCATTTACGTTATTAAATATGTTGTCAGTTAGTTCTGCAATTGCTTTTTACTGTAGAGTGGCATTTCCGAAAACCACATTATCTTGTGTCCATTATGTTGTGTAGCTATGTAGGTGATATATTTGTTATATTACCTTCCCTGGTCTATAGTTCTATGTATACCTGTGTCTTTCTTTTGGTTCTGAGTTTCAGGAAGGGAGAACCAACCTCATCACACCGAATACAAACAGAAGAGAACAAAGGTGTGATGTTTGTTTGTTGGAGTTTTACATCCTGGCAACATCTACGGTCATATCAGAATGACTACCGACTTGTGACATTGCGCACTCATGACAACTTCATAGTGCTCCCGCACTGGAAAACCAGGCCTCCGGCACCATGACCTGATTTCCCACTCAGTCACATTATCCTGATACTAGGCTAATCAGTCCTGTCTTTATCCTAGTAACGCTGAGCGCCAGGCTAAGTAGCGACAAGTACCAACTTTGTAAGGCATTGGTTTGACTCGACCGGCAATCAAACTCCTGACCTTCCACACAGGAGGCCTGCGCTCTACCGATTCGGCCACTACGTACACAGGTCTGATGGAGTATTTGTCAGGGAACAGAACTCCCCAAGCCAGTCCATATCAAGGACCTTTAATTAACGCGGTCCCATTTGACGCCTACATTCTGGAAACACTAGACCAGCACCCTACCCCTCCCGTGCCTACCCCAATGACGTCACCACACACAAATGCGCAATCAGTAGCCAAGGTGGTCATTTGTAAATGTTGGTAATTATTAAGAGACAATAGACTTACAATCACTACACACTAGTCCCCTATTATCGCTCATTAGTAGGACCTCCCCCTCCTCTCTCCCCCCACCACACGCCCCCCTCGCACCCTCCCCCATGTGGTTCTCATTGTTTGCCTGCAGGTGAGACAATCTGGACAGGTGGCTCATGGTTGCATCCCACAAAGATCATCACCCCCCTAACTCCCCCCCCCCCACGCCCCCACCCCCCAGACACACACCCAAACCCCAACCTCCTCCAATCAATTGACAGTCCCACTCCCAGCTATGCGCATTTGGACGTTTCCAAGCACCCCCACCCACCACCATACACACGCCTGTCCCAATTACCCCCCACCCTAGGCAATCGACCATACACCCTCCCTCCAACACCCCACTCAATTAACAATAATCATAGAAAACTGATAAATCCCCACAGTTGGCAAATCTAGCCGCCCAACACATCAAATTGTTTCCTGTAGAATTATTGTAGCTAGGAGAGTTCCTTTTGTTGTTGATATGCTATATATATATATACACACACACATATATATATATATATATGTATATATATATATATATATATATATATCTTTGTATATTATTATTATGTATATAACCACATGAGAGTTTGGTTTAACCGTACTGTTAAGCATAACCTTGTCTGCTTAACAGTGATCAATAAAATCTTGTTTGATTATGTTGTATATGGTAAAATGAGGTTCTGGATGTGTCTTTGATTTTCATGTTACACAAGTGATAATAATGTATTGCTCAATTTGTATAAGATCTAATTCAAAAAGTTAAACTAATTTTTTTCAACTCTGACATATATACACAACATTCAAACCTTCACAGGACATTGGATTAGGCTATTATTTGGAAGGATCTTTGCTATTATTTGGAAGGTTTTCACTTTTGGTTTCCATGTCACACTTTTGTGCCCAGTTTTAGAGAATGGCCCATATATATATGTATATATATATATATATGTATATATATATATATGTATAGGCCTATATATATATACATATATATGTGTGGAAAAGATACACAAAGCAGTAGAATTGGATTGGTGTTCCCTTATCGCTTTCTTTCCTTCTCTTTTTGTTGGTGTTGCTGCTAAACCGTCGTCAAATTGTTAGTTATACAGGTACCGCTGCCCGGAAGTCTATGAGGACACGCCCCCTATGGGCGGCGGCCGTCACTAATTCGGCGATGGTATCAGCATGGCATGCTCGGCATGTCCCAGCCCATTGTTGAAGGATCAATCCCCCCCCCCCATCATCATCCCGCCCACTTCCACCCAACCACCCATACCTCCACCACTCCTTCCTACTCCTAGTTGAACCTGCAGGACCCCCCCCCCCCCCCGCCCTCCACACAAACGCCTCCACCCCCCCACCACCCCCACGTCCACTACCCCAACCACCCTTACCTCCACAACCCCCTCCCTACTCCTACTTGAACCTGCAGGACCCCGCCCCCCCCCCCACACACACACACCTCCACCTCCAGGGTGCTATTACCGAAACCTGCAAGACCCCAACCACCACCACCACCACCACCACCACCACGCACATACTCCTCAATCACCCCCACTTGTTTCCACTTGCTCCCACTCCCATGTTCTACGTAAACCGACGGGACTCTCCCCCCCCCCCCCCCCCCACACGCACACTCCCCCCACCCCTCCCCATGGCCTGGCCCTGACCTCTCCCAGCAGACTTTGACCCCTGTTGGTGGTGAGCGGGTCGCTGTTGTTGCCGGAGTGGTGGTTTCAGTGTGTTCCCGTGCTCAGAGGTGTCCCTCGCTTCTGCGCATGCGTCAGAATCTAATAAGGATGGCCGTAATCGATTAACACTACCCGGGCGACTCGGGTCATCCGAGTCATCAGAAATTCAAATAGAACATGGCGAGTGGAGTCGACAAATACACGTGCCATGTGCAAAAAAAAGAATAACTTAGATTAATTAAATGGAAATATAGGTAAACTGGGCCATCATAAAATACTTTAAATCCTATTTTGCTGTATTTTTATCGGTTATTAAAAAAAAAAAGAAAAGATTGTCCACCCGAGCGCGGAGAAGCGTATTCGATTATTCAACCCGAGTTTGTAGGATGTGCGCATGCGCCAATAAGTGGCTCAGGTGACCCGAGTTGATGCGAAATCCGCGCATGCGCAGAAGCAGCGCAGAAGCAACGGGACACCTCTGAGCACGGGAACACGCTGAAACCACCACACCGGTGTGGCGGTTTCAGCCGTGCGCCAGTTTCAGCCGTGCGCATAGACTCAAACTCAAACTCAAGGCATTGGCAATGGTCGTGAGCAATCTTCCTACAGAAAATACAGAAAAAGTGAAATATCTCTAAAATCAAACCACCTATTAACAAATCGCTTGGTACACATATAGAAAACATCTTTACCAAAAAGATTATATTAAATTTATAAGGTTAGGGTTCGTGATTTCTATTAATTTTGAATAAAACTAATGTTTTGCACTGCGCGTACCGTAAAACTCAAGGCATTGTCAATGGTGGTGAGCAATCTTCATACAGAAAATCCAGGAAAAGTTAAATATCTCTAAAACCACACCACCTAGAAACAAATCGCTTGGTACACATATAGAAAACATCTTGACCAAAAACATTATATTAAATTTATAAGGTTAGTGACTCACGACCATTGACAATGCCTCGAGTTTGAGTCTATGCTCACGGCTGAAACTGACAGTGAGCTGAAACCGCCACACCGGAAGCAGCACCCCCACCACCACGACCACCACCAGCGCTACACTCTCCTAGTCCAATCAGAGTTCTCCCCGTACCACCAACACCACCACCACCACCAGCGATACACTCTCCCACCCGAGTTCCCGCCGTACCACCACCACCACCAGCGATACACTCTCCTACCCGAGTTCTCGCCGTACCCCCCCTCGCCACCAGCGCTACACTAAAGCCGTGTTTACACGGGCAATTGTGAAGCGAATTAGACAAAGCGATTCATATGAAGCGAAGTAGCGGCGCGTTTACACGAAGCGAGTTTGAAAGTGTTTCGGCGCCGGGTACAAGCAGCCTTAGTTCTGCCTGTAGCCGGCGAGCACTGCTATTTGTTTACTTTACACTCGGCGATTCGACGCCGATGCAGCTGCTACGTTAATATCGCTTCTAATTTAGGGTTAATTTAATTAAATTTCATTATTTGAGTATGTAATTCTGTTAAATATGATCGCATTTAATAGATTTCGGCCTAATCGGGCCCTAACACTGCCGGGTACCAGCGATTAGTTACTGCTCCCCCTGTTTCCGGCACGTACTACTATTTTATACTATCGCCGCCTGGGAACAAGCTGAATCGCTTCATATAAACCACCTCGCAAGGTGGATTACAAAAAGTGAATCATATGAAGCGAATCAGCCCTAATCCGCCTCAGAGTCGCGTTTACACGGCAAATGTGAGGCGAACTAGGCAAGGCGATTTATATGAAGCGAATTAACTTCTCCGTGTAAACACAGCTTAACGCTCTCCTACCCGAGTTCCCGCTGTACCACCACCTCCACCACCACCATCGCCGCCACCAACAATCAGAGACTGCGTCTGGAGAGTGTGTGCACGCAGCGGTGCAGACTGTGGCGTGTTACCTGGCGGTGACGTCGCGTGACGTATGTTAGCGTCTGTGTCGCCATGACGTCAAGTCGCGCTTGTTCCGGATTGGCACTGTCACGTCCCCTGTCACAATCACTGTCATGTCAGCGCTGGCAGCCCCGCTGTCACTTTCTCATGTGTACGCGCTGAACGCGGCGGCATGCGCGTCCCACACTCTGCGTGGTTCCCGACGTAGGTCATGTCATGGTGCAGACACCGACAGCAGGGGATTTACTTAGAGTTAGCTGTCACATCAGACATCTGCTGTCATTAGCTGACACCTGATATTCCTGGACAGCAGGGACTTAGTCAGAGTTTGCTCTCACGTCAGATGTCTACTGTCATTAGCCAATGCCTGACATTCCCCTTACTCAGAATTTGTTGTCAGGTCGGATGTGTGCCATCTTTGCACAGACATTTGGTATTCCACGACAGCAGGGACTTACTCAGAGTTTGCTGTCACATAAGATATCTGCTGGCATTAGCCAACACCTGACATTCCCCTTACTCAGAATTTGCTGTCAGGCCAGATGTCTGCCATCATTGTGCAGACACCTGATATTCCCCGACCAATGTCAACTGCAATTTTTTATTGTTTGTTTGTTGTTGTTTTACATCCTAGCAACATCTAAGGTCATATCAGGACGCACTCATGGCAACTTTATAGTGGTGTTCCACTGGGAAACCAGGCCACCGGCACCATGACCTGGTATCCCACTCAGTCACATTATCCTGACACTGAGCACACCAGTCCTTGCCCTGTCCTAATAATGCCTTATTGATATGGTCAATGTAAAAACAGCGGAAGGAGGATCAATTGCTCTAAATAAGATTGCCCTTACTATTAAATAAATATTTAAGCCCCTCTCCAAAAAACCCTCACACAAAACAGCGAAGAAATACACCCAAAAAAACAACAGAATGCGCAGCTCCAATTTTGATAAATATATAGTCATTGAATGCTTTTCCTTTTTTCCTTTTTAATTGAAAATTCTTAATCATATAAAACCTGAGCTTTCAAATTATTTGAACATTTAGTTGGCTATGCAAAAACACAAGGAGTGATATTGGCCCGGTGCTGGTCCGATATCGGTTTTTATCAGACAGGGTAGTTTGCCAGGCAATGCAATGAATGTCAACCACTAGGAAACGCACACCCAAAACACACACACAATGTCGACAATTAGTAACACAGCTTGGGTAATTTGTAAACGAAAATAAATGTGTTGTCATGTAAAAACTTTAGATATGTATACTGACCAGACAGGATGGTCGAATGAGTTGAGCATCCGTCTCCTGTGTCGGGAGATCGGCGGATCCGAACCCATGGGTTTGTGGGCTTGAACCCTGATCGAATCAAACCAAAGACGTAAGAATTTATACTTGTCGCTTCCTAGCCAGGCGCTCGGCATTAATAGGATAGGACAATGCCTGGTTGGCTCAGTGTCAAGATAATGTGACTTGAGTGGGATATCAGGTCATGGTGCTGGTTGCCTGGTCTCCCAGTGGGGCAGCACTATAAAGTCATCATGAGTGCGCACTGTCACAAGTCGGTAGCCGTCCTGATATGACCTTAGATGTTGCTAGGATGTAAAACAACAAACAAACTAAGATATATATAATATATGTAATCCATTATGGGAATATTAACGAGGGTGATATTGCCATCAGTTCTTCGTCTCTGTATACCTGTGCTTTATATACAGTATATATATATATATAATATATATATATATATATCTGTTGGGGCTTTATGTCCTAGCAAAACATATAGCCATATCAGGACGTGTACCGACTTGTTTTCTACCTTATTTCAGGTTGAAGTAACTTTTATTTTAAATGGGTAAGTTTTGAGATATTTGAAATTCAATCATGTAAACTTTGTTTTGGCAAGCACGCCAAAACTCTGACACAATAGCCTTCAACAGTAACAGGTTCTATCAAATTGTCTCAGTGTTCCCTTATATGTGGCAATAAATGCTTAATATGTGCATCAATATCTAAGTTAGATATGTAGAGTCAAATCTATATCATTATTTTGGTTTAGAAAATTTGATGCTTCATCGGACTATGCAGCTTTAAGTGACTACCACTCAGGGCCAGGAAATCCAGTGCAAGGTCACTGAGAAATCACATTCATATATGAATAAAATTCATTTGCACAAAAAAAAAGGAATAAAAATAAAAATCTAAAATCTAAAAGAAAAAAATATCTAAAAGAAAAAAGAAAAAGAGATGGCCAGGTCCTGGAGGTCATTTTCCATAAGGCCCAATGTCAACAAAGGGGAGGAGCCTACTGGAGTGTGGCCTACTTAACGGTGTCTGACTAATTGTCTAGAACCACGACCAAACAAATAAAACACAAAACACAAACGAGCGGCTTCATCCTATTGGAAAAGACCACACTACAAAGCTCGCCTAATGCCCCAGGCATCTGACTTCTGTTGTTGACAAATAGTAAGGGGAGGGATGGGGCAAGGGGGGGGGGGGGGACGGCAGGGCTCTGTGAAATTATAGTCTGCAGAGACAGTCTGTGCAATTAGAGCTTGTTGCTAACTTATACCGGTGACCATTGTATTGCAATATTGATAATTGTCTACCGGACGCGGTGGCCGAATCAGTAGAGCGCAGGCTTCCCGTGCGGGAGATCGGGAGTTCGATTCCGGGTGGAGTCAAAGTCATTACTGAGTTTTATCGTCGCTAAATGTTTTAGTCATGAGAGTTAGAGATCTGGTCACGTGATCTTAACATGTATTCCTCACATAAATATTTGATGTGTTATCTCGAAAGATCACACTTAGAATGGGCTATTTAAACTTAAACCCAGGCGGCCGGGATTGGTCTGCCCAGCAGGATTAGATTTTAAGTACCGGATGGCCATTATTAGTAGTAGTCACATTTGTGACGTCACACAGGAAAGGGAGGGTGGACTTACATAGGATATAGGACACAGTCAAAAACCTTCCAATTTAATTTATGTTTGTTGTTTTATGTCCTAGCAACATCTAAGGTCATATCAGGATGGGTACCGACTTGTGACAGTGTGCACTCATGGCAACTTTACAGTGCTGCTCCACTGGGAGACTAGGCTGCCAGTACCATAACCTGATATGCCACTCAGTCACATTATCCTGACACTGAGCCAACCAGTCCTTGCCATATCCTATTAATGCCGAGCGCCAGGCTATGAAGCGACAACTATCAATTTTTAAGTAAATGGTTTGACTCGACCAGGGTTCGAACCCACAAACCCATGGATTTGGACCCCCCGATCTCCCAAAACAGGAGACGGACGCTCAACTCATTCAGTCATCCCGTCTGGTCCCAATTTACTTTAAAATATAGTAGCATTTGCACTACTTTCCAAATCTGTAATATGGCCTAGACTAGATCACTGAGGACAGTAATCACGGCTGAAAGATATTAATATCCACAGCACTAATATCCATGTGACCGGTGGCGCCACCACCGGTTCTCCTCGTCCCTAACGGACGCGGTAAAGTATCACTTTGCAGCCGAGGATTTTTCTCACACGGGTGCTATTAGATAAAGGATCCACCCGGTACTCGCAGTACACGGGTGAATACCAACCCTATATAAAAACGGTCGAAAAAGCGGGTTAAAGAATTGAGAGCCTAATTTCACAATCTAAGAAGCAACAATTATTCTTTACATATGTCTTATTGATAGCCCACTACCTTTGAGTTGAAAAATATAATATAATATCTAGTTTAATAAGATTTAAAAGTGAAATCGACAGAACGCCGTCATCTTGTCTTTTTGCATTCTCGCCCATTTAACCAACTCTGTGCCGATATAAGTAGCCATTTGACACTGGAGGCAAGCATTCTACTTCTTGTTCAATACTAAAGCTATTTTCGCCCGTATTTAGACTACGTTGTCTTTCACCTGTGTACTACAAGTACCGGGTGAATCTTTTATCTAGGGTGCTATATGTGCCAGTGACAATGCTTACTTGCGAGACATCACTGTTTCATTGCGTTGCATGATAATGTACTGAACACAATCTGGAGTTAAACCCCGATGCAATGAATTTCACCAGGATCGGTCTTGTTGGTCTACAGTGGCACCTGTCTTCAGCGACACCTGTGATCTACGAACCCCTTCCATATGCGGCCAATTTGTCACTGCACACAGTATCTTGGTTGGTTGTTGGAGTTTTACGTCCTGGCAACATATCAGGTCATATCAAGACATATACCGACTTGTGACAGTGAGCACTCATGCCGACTTTATAGTGCTGCCTCACTGGGAGACCAGGCCGCCAGCACCATGACCTAATAATGATATCCCACTCAGTCACTTTATCCTGACACTAAGGCAACCAGTCCTTGCCCTATCCTAATAATGCCGATCTAACAAAGCGGGAGACTGACGCTCAACTCATTTGGCCATTCCGTCTGCTCACAAAGTATCTTTATTTCATCGGATCGTCAGTCTGATCACAGGACACCTGCTCTGTCAGGACAACATTGGTCTGAATGCAGAGTTGTCCGTTTAAGACAGGCACTACACTGCACACATAACCATCGTCTGTTGTCCACATTCTTGGTGGGTCAGATTACCCAGTGTCACGCCTCATTATCTGTGTCCAGCATGATTAATTAAAGCACGCAGGTAATGAATGTGTCTTGATATACAGTGAAACCTCTCTAACCGACCACCTCCACAGATCGACCACTCCTCTATATCGATCGCTTTATCTGGGTCCCAAACGATCGCCCTTCCAATACCATTGTACTGATAAAAAAAAAACTTTCTAAAGTGACCACCTCCATAAATTGACCATTTAAACTTAAAGTCGTCCCATGGTCGGTCGATTTAGAGAGGTTTTACTGTATTTAAATATTTACCAAGGTCAGTCACACTGAGAAAGCGCCCAGACCCTCCCATAGTCCCAGCCTCCTCCCTCCCCCCACCACACACCTGTGAACTAAATACTTCACGGCTCTACAGTAATTACTCATACATGAGGTGGGAATATTAGCGAGCAATGCTGACATTACTGGACCTCACTTACACTAGATCAAATATTCACCCACATCCCAGAGTAGAGGTGAATGCCAACATAGGTTGTTGGAGTTTTACGTCCTGGCAACATCTAAGGTCATAAACTAACACTAAATGGCACTAAAACTGAGTACATAATCTATGGAACCAAAGTGAGGAAGGCGAGGGCCCGGCCAATACAACTGCAGATGGGTGGCTTAGTGCTCCGTGAAGTGAACTCCTATAAGTACCTAGGCACAACTCTTGACGCGACTCTAAGTGGTACCCAACAGCTGGCAAGACTTAAAGTTGCATGGTCCGATGAAATATAATTTTGTCAAAATTAAAACAACTACTTACATTTGATCCTATATATCCTACACCTAATGATGTTGATGTATAAACGTGCAAGTGATGACAAATACATAGATCGCACAACCAGGGTAACAAGAAGGGGGACATCGACTCTGCTCTGGGTGCCCAACCCTAATACAAATAAGTTAATCAGAGCTCCGATTTACAAAGGAAGTGTCATGTGGAATGAACTCCCAACCAGAACCAGAGAAGCGGGTTCAATCCTTGCCTTTAAAAAATGCATACAGAGCCCACCTGGTTATTCAGGCCCAAAACCTGGCACTGCAAATATATAATACGACCTGCTGAACGACCCATTGACTTCGCCCTCTCTCGTGCCTGCTCTCTCCCTGCGTGTCCGCCCCCCTACCCATGGGCCCCTCCCCCCCCCACCCCCATCCACATTTGACAAACAACTATTATAACTCAATGACTCGAAACCCACCACCACTACTCGAGACCCATTGCCACCACTGAATAACTACATCTTCAACCAGCAATGCACACAATTTCATATTGAAAGACTAACCGTTATTAAAACCAAATCTAACTGATATACAAACACAGCATATGATTTGACCACTAGTGTAAATTATTGCACACTCTATCTTGATGCATATGCCTTGCACTATGTTGACTACCTATGCTGTACACTATGCAGCATAGGCTGCTCCACCACTTTCTTTTTATGTTCAGAATGGGTTGCGCTGCACGCAGCGCAACGCATTCCACTTCCACTATGTACAGACCAAATGTGATCACTCCAACGGCTGGAAGACCAGTGCCCCGGCGGTGACAAAATAAGTATTCAGATGAATAAAATATTTTATCAAAAAAAAATATCAGGACTGGTACCGACTTGTGACAGTGCGCACTTTGGCGATTTTATAGTGCTGCATCACTTGGAGAACAGACCGCCAGCACCATCCTGATATCCCACTCAGTCACATTATCCTGACACTGAGCCAACCAGCCCTTGCCCTATCTTAATAATGCCGAGTGCCAGGCTAGGAAGCGACAAGTACACATTTTTATGACATTAGTTTGACTCGACCAGGGTTCGAACCCTTAGGTCCGAATCCCACAATCTACCAAAACGGGAGACGGTCGCTCAACTCATTCGGCCATCCCGTCTGGGTTGTCTTTCTTGTAATTGTTCATCTATGTTGTTATAACTTTGTTTAGTGCGTAGCGGCATTTTCCATGACGGCTGGAAGACCAGTGCATCGGCACTGACATGTTCTTCAGAGGAATAAAACTACTTGGACAAAAAAAAAGTTGTGGTATCAGTTCACTGCACAGTATGTCCTGTGGGAAAATCTATTCGTCAGTTTTGATGGTGATGATTTAATGCTGTGTCAGCAAAAAAAGGCCATATTAATGGAAAAAAGGCTATTTGTCACATGTGGTGGTTGTTATTGGACTTGAATGGGAGATTTCTGCTTTGATGTGGGGGTTGGGGTGGGGGGGGGGGGCTGTGGTTTCTAAAGTGCATGGTTGCCATACCAGCGATGTGGACACACATCGATACAGGGTTGATAGGTTTATCTGATTTCGTCCCGACATAAATAAATGGGGGAGTGAGCTTCACTTCCGGTTTGTTCACGTGACCAGGTTCTCCTTTTGGTATGAAAGGTTTCAGAAATGAACGCCCAACTCTGATAAAGAAAAGTGAGCTGCAGGAATCACGTGTAACTACATACAGCAGGTGGCAAAGTCCTGTTTAACGCTTACAGGCATTGCACTTACATATATACATGCACGGACAGAGTAGGTTCAACAACCATACAGCAGGTGGCAAAGTCCTGTTTAACGCTTACAGGCATTGCACTTACATATATACATACACGGACCGAGTAGGTTCAACAACCATACAGCAGGTGGCAAAGTCCTGTTTAACGCTTACAGGCATTGCACTTACATATATACATGCACAGACTGAGTAGGTTCAACAACCATACAGCAGGCGGCAAAGTCCTGTTTAACGCTTACAGGCATTGCACTTACATATATATATATACATACACAGACCGAGTAGGTTCAACAATCATACAGCAGGTAGCAAAGTCCTGTTTAACACTTACAGGCATTGCACTTACATATATACATACACACACAGACCTGGTAGGTTCAACAACCATACAGCAGGCGGCAAAGTCCTGTTTAACGCTTAGAGGCATCGCACTTACATATATACATACACAGACCAAGTAGGTTCAACAACCATACAGCAGGTAGCAAAGTCCTGCTTAACGCTTACAGGCATTGCACTTACATATATACACACACAGACCGGGTAGGTTCAACAACCATACAGCAGGTGGCAAAGTCCTGTTTAACGCTTACAGGCATTGCACTTACATATATACATGCACGGACAGAGTAGGTTCAACAACCATACAGCAGGCGGCAAAGTCCCGTTTAACGCTTACAGGTATTGCACTTACATATATACATGCACAGATCGAGTACGTTCAACAACCATACAGCAGGCGACAAAGTCCTGTTTAACGCTTACAGGCATTGCACTTACATATATACATACACGGACCTGGTAGGTTCAACAACCATACAGCAGGTGGCAAAGTCCTGTTTAACGCTTACAGGCATTGCACTTACATATATACATGCACAGACCGAGTAGGTTCAACAACCATACATCAGGCGGCAAAGTCCTGTTTAACGCTTACAGGCATTGCACTTACATATATACACACACAGACCTGGTAGGTTCAACAACCATACAGCAGGCGGCAAGGTCCTGTTTAATGCTTACAGGCATTGCACTTACATATATACACACACTGACCGGGTAGGTTCAACAACCATACAGCAGGCGGCAAAGTCCTGTTTAACGCTTACAGGCATTGCACTTACATATATACATACACAGACCGAGTAGGTTCAACAACCATACAGCAGGCGGCAAAGTCCTGGTAAACGCTTACAGGCATTGCACTTACATATATACACACACAGACCGGGTAGCTTCAACAACCATACAGCAGGCGGCAAGGTCCTGTTTAATGCTTACAGGCATTGCACTTACATATATACATACACATACCTGGTACCTTCAACAACCATACAGCAGGCGGCAAAGTTCTTTTTAACGCTTAAAGGCAGTGCACTTAAATATATACATACACAGACGTGGTAGGCGCAACAACCATACAGCACATTGTTTCTACATGATCCTGGTCACGGAACCAGTGTCATGGGGTGGGGATTTTTGTTGTTGTTGATTGACAATGATTTGTTTACTCTGTGGACTCCTCACAGGGTATGAGAGCAACAATCTAGCAACACACAATGTAAATCAAATAGTGACTCAAAATAACATGTTCATGCAAGTAATGTTCAAGAATTTGTTTTACGAATATACATATCAATATATATCATATGATAACCAAACTAGGGTCTTTTTTATGGCTGCTTCAAACTGGTACCACTCGTGAACATATTGCGCATAGACCAGGATTCAAACCCACACCTCTTACATTCCGGTCTAGTGTGCTAACCGTTACATCACCTAGGTTCCCTGATGTCACCACCCTATCTACGCCTACCTGCCTACATGGCTCCTTGCCATGCGAGGTTAGGGCTGACTACTAACAGCAACAGTACCATAAAGTTGCATAATACAATGAAAGCATGATATCTTACAAAAACTAAACACTTCGATCCTATTTTCCAACTATAAATTCCTGTGCACTCATTAAGCATTTCTTTGGGCGTAATTGATTAACACGACCCGGGCGACTCAGGTCACCCGAGTTGCTAGAATTTCAAATCGAACACCGCAAGTGGAGTTGACAAAAACATGTGCCGTGTGCAAAAAGGCCCGCCCCAGTAACCCACCTCTTGGCTGTGGTTGGCTAGGAACGATGATGTCACATTTGTGCTGGTACCGTCCCGCAGGATAAAAGCTACTACCAGTACCAGTCCTACATGTGGTTTTTTTGTGGTAATAACACAGATTAATGAAATGGAAATATAACTAAACCATGCAATCATAAAATACCTTAAGTCCTATTTTGCTGTAGTTATATCGGTTATTACAAAATTTAAAAAAGTTTTGGATTAAGCCACCATTTTTTCCATCCCGAGGGTGGAGAAGCGTATTCGATTATTCGACCCGAGTCTATAGGATGTGCACATGCGCCAAAAAGTGGCTCGGATGACCCGAGTTGATTAATCGATGACACCCTTTGTGTGTGGGGGGTGAGGAGGTGAGGGGGGGAGGATCCCCTTCACAGGCATCAAACCTCGCTTCCTTTGACGGGCGGCAAGATGGCCTACTCAAAATAGCAATGGCATTTTGCATTTGGCTTCAGCAGCAATATTGTCCAGGCTTCTATTTCAAATCCCATGTTGGTAGATCGTGGGATCGTGGGTTCGAACCCTGGTCAAGTCAAACCAATGACTTTAAAAAATTGATACATGTCGCTTCCTAGCCAGGCGCTTGGCATTATTACGATAGGGCAAGGACTGATCTGCTCAGTGTCAACATAATGTGACTGAGTGGGATATCAGGTTATGGTACTGGTGGCATGGTCTCCCAGTGGGGCAGCACTATAAAGTCTTCATGAGTGCGCACTGTCACAAGTCGGTACCCGTCCTGATATGACCTAAGATCTATTTCAAATATCTACAGCTTAACCAATTGCCGTAAACATTACTCTGAACTAAAGTGGAATAGCTTATAATGGCCATGCTATGATATATTTGTCCTTCAAATTTTGTGTGTGTGGTTTGGGATCTGAACCAACGGATTGTTCAAGATTAAAAGGTCATCCAGATATCAAAGTGGTCTGTGACGAAAATCGCAGAAATCTAAGGCCTCAGTCACACTATGGCTTGCATCCACTCGTGACCACTTTGCAACCATTTTGCATCCAAAAGCCGACAACTTCCTTGTGACCAAAGCGAAGAAAGGTGGGGAAACCAATGGTCAGCGACAACTAACAGGCGCTGAAAACGGTTTTGATCAAGTACTGTTCAATGCTTACAGGCATTTGACTAATGCCCGGCAAACACCTCCCATATACGACCTAAAACTGCCCGTTTCGCAATTAAGTTTTAGTTTTAGTCATTAGGTGTGCGCCCCCATAGCACACCAGAGCATTGCGATTCGCGACTTAAAACTCAGTTTTAGTGCTTAAAACGCGAATCGCAAGATATTCGAAAAATGAATCAGCCAGTTTTACGTCGCGAAACGGGGCGGGTCGGGTTGTGAAACGCAGTCAGTTTTAGCGCGTGAATCACATAAAGGAGGTATGTGCCGGGCATTACATTACAACCACCTGGGCCGCATTCAGGCTCCGTCTCGGAGGCGCCTCGGAGGCGCCTCAGAGGTGCCCGTGACGTCAGGCTAGTCTGAATGGATTTAGCTCTTGGCTGCCTCGAAAATGGCGGCCTCCATAGACGGCGGCCATTTGCAATGGACAAGCTGGGCTGTAATTGGCTGAAAGCATTGAATGCGGTGGCCATTTTCGAGGCGCTTTTTGTCTCCTGCCTGAAAAGGGAGGCGTCGCCGAGACGGACCCTGAACGCAAATAGACCAAAAAGCATCGCTGAGACATCGCCGAGGCGCCTCCGAGACGGACCCTGAACGCGGCCCAGCTACAACCACCTTGGTTCAAAATGGTCATTGACTGCTGGCATTCACTTGCAACCAACCCTTTTTGGTGGTCGCAAGTGATTCCAAGCGTAGCGTCACTGGGGTATAACTCAGAGAGTGAGTAACAACGGGCTCATAACACTGACTGCAAAATGTTCTCCAACTCCAAGCACAGTACTGACTGACCATAGGCATGGAGACGTGTTTGGCTTTTGAAATTGTGATGCTTTTATTGGACTAGGCAACTTTGACCTGAACTGCGGAAGCTATTTATAGGTTAATCTAGACGGGGGCCTCTGGGGTCAAGTCGTCGCTGGCGCAGATCTCTCAGCCAGATAAGTGCATGGACTGCTACTTTGGCACCTCTGGCAAACTGTAATGGCTGACCGGGACATTGCACACAGGGTTCGTTGGATGGCTGTTGGAGTTTTACATCCTGGCAACATCTTAGGTGATATCAGGGTGGGTACCAACTTGTGACAGTGCACACTGATGGTGACTTTATAGTGCTCCACCACTGGGAAATTTGGCCACCAGCACCATGACCCGATATCCCACTCAGTCACATTATCCTGACAGTGACACTGTGCTAACCAGTCCTTGTCATATCCTATTAATGCCGAGCATCAGGCTAGGTAGTGTCATGGGGTGATGAAAATGGGAAATATTGCGCCTAGAGCGGGACTCGAACCCACATCTCTTTGCATTCCGGACCAGTGTGCTAACCATTACAACGCCTAGACTCCCTGAGATCAACACACTACCCATGCCTACTTGTCCATGTGATTACTTACCTGAGAGGTCAGTGCAAACCATTACAGTAGCGACAATTATCAATTGGTTTGACTCAGCTGGGATTCGAACTCTCGACCTTCCGTAAGGGAAGCCTGCGCTGTGCCGATTCGGCCACCGCGTCCGGTATTGGTCAAGTATGAACTGGATGCGACCAGTGGGCTCTCTAATCCTTCAAAACAAGAATCAAATCATTGCCCCTATACTAAGCCGTAAGACTGTCTTGGACTGCTCCCAAAGACTATTCGGGTTTGATGACTATCTGTAAGAAACCACCAAGTAACCTGTAGAGGTGAAGCGATTTGGTTCTCTAATCTGATGGCCTGGATGACCTTAAATGATCCTAGAATGTCAATTCCCAAGTATTCATTGATTCATAATGTATGTTAAACACGGTTCTGTGTAAACAGCATTGATCAGGGGCGAAAGTGGTCTCCTGCAAAAAACGCGGAAATCATGTTCGGCGCCACCTAGCGGGTTACGGCAGAATCAACAGAGAATTCCTGTGAAAACGCGGATATTCCCCCATAGAATTACATATATACACACACAGACGCAACAACCATACAGCACGTATGATAGAATTAGCACTGTCAGAGAATCGCGGGAAATGCTAGAAGCCAGGTGTCAACTGTCCTTTGTATGACTCTATTATATCACCCATTGATGAACTCTTTCTTACTTGGGTTTTATATTCTAGCAACATATAAAGTTATATAAGAACGGGATTCAGATTAACCAATTGCTGCAATTTTGTGAATGTTAATGGTGATTATAAAAAATTGTGGAAATCTGTGAAATCACAGAGATCTTTCATCCCTGTTAAATAATAATCGCGAACCTACCTGAGTATCACAATTGTATCGCTTGCGCAACATATCGCTGAACAGGAAGTAAAACTCACCTGGAACAAGAAAAAGACATGAAAAAGAGGTCAGATGGTGAAGTAAAGTTGCATATTCCGATGGTTTTGAGTTTCTGCCATTTTTCTATGAATAAATATAATATTAATAGGTTGATCATGATAATTCACTTTACTTTGAATTAACTTTTATTTTAAATGGCCAACATTGGAGATATTTGAAGTGAAAACATGCCAAATTAATGTTAGCATGCGCATAAAAACTCTGATGCCATAGGCTTCAGCAATGATATAACCCCGAGTGCCAGGCAAGGGAGCGACATGTATCAATTTTATAAGTCTTCGGTTTGACACAGGCGGGGATTGATCCCACTACTTGATCTCTCTACACAGTCAGTCAGAGAATAAACCTCATGAATTATTTCATATTTATCTCATCAATAATTGTGAATTTGATCCTCCCGTTCATAATCCTTATGATGACTGTCGTTGTCTTATGCTCTATTAGTGTATTAATAGTATGTGTATTATATTAATACCATGTGTAGAATAACTAATAATAATACCATTGTAACAATTAAATAAACTCCTTAAACCGAACACCTTAAATGAACCATTTAAAGTCGTGGTGTTCTCTGTGGCGGAGTGGTTAGAGTGTCTGACTTTTTTCTAGGTCGGACTCTTAATCTGAAGGTCGGTGGTTCAATTCCCCGTGCCCCCACCTCTGCCAAATTGGACTTCCACCACTGTGTATAACTTACAGTGACATCCAAGGCCAGTTGCTCTCATACCATGTCTATATGGTTTGGGAGGTTAAAAATCAGGCTTTCTATCGACAAACTGTCTAATGGTGAAAACAAGTCTATTCAGACTTATCCATGATAGGCAGTATACATCTTCAAGAAATACAGGTATTCTGAGTTCTGCTGGTGTGTCAAGAAGCACTGACGCTGTGACTCGGCGTGCTGTGTCACAGCATAAGTGCTTCTGCATACAGACGGAAAGTTTAGATTGTTGCCACTCCCAGTCCCAGCCCCATCTTTCACTACATCCCCAACACCTTAAAGCTGCATAGTCCGATGAACCATCAAATTTTCAAAACCAAAACAAGTATCTCAATTTGATTCTACATATCTAACTTAAATACTGGTGCACTTGTTAAACATTTGTCACCACATAGAAGGGAATATCGAGGCAATTTAATAGAACCTATTACTGCAGAAACCTATGGTGTCAGAGTTTTAGCAAGCTTACCAAAACTAAATTTGCTTGTTTGCACTTCAAATATCTAAAAGAAATTAGCCATTTAAAATAAAAGTTACTTCAAGTGAAAGGAGGGTAGATTATAATGATCACCCTAATATGTTTATGACAGAAACTCAAAACCCATCGGACTATGCAACTTTAAACTCGCCTTGCACATACAACCACATTCCTCCTGATGACCAAACTTGGTCAGATTATTAGTAATATTACCATACATTTGTTTCGAGTGTAGATTGCAGTGGAAATTGTCCCAGCAAAGATTTTTTAAGTTAGATCAAATGCAACTTTGTGTATCATGGTGTATGTGGAAGTCACCACCTCTCCCACCCTCCGGTATGTAAGCTGTTGCTGTGACCTGGCATGCTGGGTCTTACTAGCTTACAGCGTCATCAAAGGCCGGTTGCTCTCATACCATGTCTATGTGGTGTGGGAGCTTAAAAATCCCTTGGGTCGGTAAAAGTGTAGGCCCGGGCTTTCTATCGACAAACTGGCCACAGCAGGAGCGTCCACATCGCGGCCCTGGGAATCAGCTATCTGATTGCAAATCGTGCTACCACCATCCACCACCGAGAGCACGTCCCACGAATAAAGATCATACCTCTGCTCGAAAATCCCTTGAGATAACTGGTGGAAGGACACGATGAAGAAGAACTAGCTTCAGTCCTTCCTGAGGGGCCAGCGGAACTCGGATTAGCCATATTGAATTCACTGCCACTCAAGGGGTGCCATATTCCAACTCTACTGAGTCTGGTGATTGGCTGTAATTGTGTCAATTCAAACCTAATTAAAGGCTCTTAACGTTCTCCTTGATTCAAACTTCAAAGACGCTCCCGACAGGCTGACCTGGAACAGCTCTCAGCAGGCATCGCGGCTAATTTGCTAATTAACACGGCTAATTGATTGATTTGCGAATTAATTACTGAAACACACAGAACGCATGTTATCAGACTGCTTCACAGGAGGGTCAAATACATTGTTGGTCTCTTTTATTGGGCTTTTACGTCCGGGCAACATCTAAGGTCATATCAGGACAGGTACCGACCTGTGACAGTGTGCACTCATGACAAGTTTATAGTGCTGACCCACTCAAAGAGCCAGCCACCAGCATCATGACGTGATTTCCCTTTCAGTCAAATTATCCTAATACTGGGCAAACCAGTCATTACCCTATTGTAGTAAATAAGTAATGCAAAGTGCCAGGCTAGGTAGTTAGTGACAAGTATCAATTTTGTAAGTCATTAGTTTGACTCGGCCGGGAATCGATCTGCATGACTTTCCGCAGGGGAAGCCTGCGCTCTACCGATTCAGCCACCACGTCCAGTAGGTCAAGTAAATGATTTCAATTTTAAAGATGAGCTGCCATGAATTATTTATTATACCAAGAAGCACTTTGACGCCATTAAAATGCATGACACTAAGCTCATGCATGACACTAAGCTTTGTTTACTCAGTATCTAGATTATGTGACTGAGTGGGATACTGAGTCATAATGGGAGTGGCCTGGTCTCACAGTTGAGTAACACTATAAAACCACGATGAATGTGCAGTCACAAGTTGGTTCAACAAACAAAACCGTATTCATCATCTCAGTGATTGCAGCCACATTAAAAAGTCTATGTCCATAGACCCCTTTCAATGTTTATAAACATTGTGTATGCGCGCGCATTTCGGCTGCAGAACGGAGGCACCCTGCCATTGAGTTTGCCGTTACACGTAGTGCAAAACGTTTATTTTATTCAAAATTCATAGAAATGCAGAACCCTAACCTCATAAATTTAATATAATCTATTCGCTGAATATGTTTTCTATATGTGTTACAAGCGGGCTGCTTCTAGGTGGTGTAGCTTTAGAGATATTTCACTTTTTCTGTATGAAGATTGCTCACGGCCATTGACAATGCATTGAGTTTGCCGGTACGCGCAGTGCAAAACGTTAGTTTTATTCAAAATTAATAGAAATGCAGTAGCCTAACCTTATAAATTTAATATAATCTATTCATTGAATATGTTTTCTATATGTGTTCCAAGCGGGTTGCTTCTAAGTATTTTAGAGATATTTCACTTTTTCTGTATGAAGATACTTCAAGATTGCTCACGGCCATTGACAATGCATTGAGTTTGCCGATACGCACAGTACAAAACGTTTATTTTATTCAAAATTAATAGAAAGGCAGAACCCTAACCTTATAAATTTAATATAATCTATTCCTTGAATATGTTTTCTATATGTGTTCCATACGGTTTGCCTCTAGGTGGTGTGGTTTTAGAGATATTTCACTTTTTCTGTATGAAGATTGCTCATACCCATTGAATTTGCAGTGTGACAGTGTGTTGTCCTGCAGCCAAAAGGTGCGAGCACTGACCTAGATAGCTATGCTGACGTCATATGAAATAGCTCTGTAACAATACCTACAAGTAACTCTGGTTTGTGAAATAATCCCAAAACCCCTTCTCACATAACACACCCCATACAGGAAGTTCACATTTGTTCTAAGTGTGATTATGAAATACAATTCATTTTCAAATAACTAACTTAGAAAATATTTGAAGTGCAAACATGCTCAAATAATATCAGCTTGCATATCAAATATCTGACACCACAGGCTTCAGCAGCAACAGTTTCCATTAAATTGACTCAGTATTCCTTTCTATGCAGCAACACATACTTAAAGTTGCATAGTCCGATGGCTTTGAATTTCGGTATTTTTTCTGAGATAAATATATTAGATCGATCACTACTATCTACTTTACTTTAGTTCAAAGTTACTTTTATTTTAAATGGTAAACATTTTAGATATTTTGAGGGCAAACATGGAAAATTAGTTTTGCCAAGCTTGCCTAAACTCTGACACCATAGACTTCTGCAGTAACAGGTTCTGTTAAATTGACTCAGTATTGCCTTCTACGCAGAAACAAATGCTTAAGAAGTGCATCAGTATCTAAGTTAGATATGTCAAATCAAATCTACATAATTGGTTTGGTTTTGAAAATTTGATATTTCATCGGACTATGCAGCTTTAATAGGTGCACCTATATCTACGTTGGATATGTAGAATCAAATCTAGATAAGTACTTTGGTTTAACAAAGAATTGATGCTTTCATTGGATTATGCATCTTTAAGCACTGTGATGTTTCAGTGGCTCTCTAAAGCTGCAGTCCGATGAAGCATCACATTTTCAAAACCTAAACACTTACCTAGATTTGATTCTACATATCTAACTTAGATAATGATATACTTATTAAGCATTTGTTGCCACATATAAGGCCACATTCGGTCAATTTAAAGTTGCATAGTCCGATGGTTTTGAATTTCTGTATTTTTTCTGAGATAAATATATTAGATCGATAACTAGTATCTACTTTACATTAGTTCAAAGTTACTTTTATTTTAAATGGTAAGCTTTTGAGATATTTTGAGTGCAAACATGGAAAATTAGTTTTGGCAAGCTTGCCAAAACTCTGACACCATAGACTTCTGCAGTAACAGGTTCTGTTAAATTGACTCAGGATTGCCTTAGTTCTACACAGACACAAATGCTTAATAAGTGCATCAGATATGTCAAATCAAATCTTGATATGTCAAATCAAATCTAGATAATTGGTTTGGTTTTGAAAAGTTCATATTTCATCAGACTATGCAGCTTTAAAGTTTAATAGAACCTGTTATTGTGGAAGCCTATGGTGTCTGAGCTTTAGCGTGCTTGCCAAAACTAATTTGACATGTTTACACTTCAAATATCTGCAAAGTTTGCTATTTAAAATAAAACTTACATGAAACTAAAATAAGGTAGATTATAACAATCAATTTAATATATTATCTGAGAAAAATTACAGAAACTCAAAACCATCAGACTATGCAGCTTTAAAGAGCCCCTTACACCATATTCCTCCCCCAGTAAGGCTGACCCCCCCCCCCCCCGCCCCCCCCCCCCCCCCCCCCCACCTCCATCTCCTTGATTGGTAACCTACCTGTATGCCAGCACCCACCCACCCACCATCAACCCTTACCCCGCCCATTTGATATCGAGGCACTTCAAAGACACCCAGGAATTAATCAGCGAATAAAACGGCGAAAGGCTGCGACCGGTTGGGCGGTCAGTCCGTTGGTTGGTTGGTAGATTTTTACGTACTAGCAACATCTAAGGTCATATCAGGAGTCAGTCAGTTTGCCGCCTGTTATCTGCGGTCAGGGCAAAGCCTGGTGCCCGGGCAGGCAGTAATGGGCGATAAAAGGGGTGTGATGGGGTTGTGATGGGGTTGTGATCACCAGGTGGCGCGACTGCCGTCAGGGGGTGGGATGTAAATCCTGGTTAAGTCGCGCCATTCACCACAGCATCTCATTACCCTCTCCTCACCACAGCATCTCACCCACTCACCTCCCTCAGCTCCCCCCCCCCCTACCCCTCACCACAGCCTGCCACCCACCTACCACCTCAACACAGTTCACCATGCACTCACAACACCCCTCCCCATTCTCTAACCCTCTCCTCACCACACCTCCCTCACCACCTCATCACAACCTATAACCATCTCTCCTCACCACAGCTCACCCACATACCTCCCCATCCCATCCTCCTTCCCACAGTATCCCACCCACTCACAGCCCATTCCGCTCACAACAGCCTCCGATCTGTTCTCCTCACCAAAAAAATAAGCTCACCCACCACCTCCCCACACCCCTCCCCCCTCTACCGACCTCCTCACCTCAGCTCACGCACACACACCCCTCCTCACCACCTCCCCACAGCCTCCCACCCTCTCTACTCACCACAGCCACCCACTTCCCTCCTCTCCCCACAGCTTCCCACTCACTCACCACAACCTCCTCCCCCCACCACAACCCTCAGCCTCATCACACCCTCGTCAGCACAATAACCATCCTCACCACCACACACCCTAATCGCAACCACCCCTACACTCTCGGCAGCCCACCCCCCCCCCCCCCCCACACACACACTGTCCGCGCCCCCCACCCAACTCCCACATCGTCCACGCCGTTTCGCCTCCCCCACGCCACCCCCACCCCCCACATGACCCACTCCTCTCGCCGGCAAGTGGGTCGGGCAGCGGGACAAGTGTTAAAATCCTTTAAATAATTACCCTCCTACCCCAACACTTGCTTCCACAGGTGAGAAGAGAAAGGGCGAAACCTGATTCCCAGATGTCAATCATCGGTACTCCCCCTGGCGGCGTTCAGCGTGGCCACGCCCACTGGACTCTAAGCGTTTGATGTACCGCTAGGGGGCGGGTCATGAGTGGGGATGGCACAAGGTAGGGTGAGTGGGTCGGGGAGTAGAAGGGGGGGGGGGAGGGGGTCAGGTCACCTCACCTCACCCTAGTGCAACAACCCTGGTATACACATACACTCCCTGAACCCCAGCAGGATGCCCAATGTCCAGCGAACTAGTGGTACTACTACTAGTAGTAATACTAGTAGTACTACTATACTACTACTAGTACTACTACTAGTAGTAGTACTAGTAGTACTACTATACTACTACTAGTACCACTACTAGTAGTAATACCAGTAGTACTACTATACTACTACTAGTACTACTACTAGTAGTAGTACTAGTAGTACTACTATACTACTACGAGGACTACTACTAGTAGTAGTACTAGTAGTAGTACTATACTACTACTAGTAGTGGTTTTAGTGGTAGTCCTACTACTAGTACTATTACTAGTGGTAGTACTAGTGGTACTACTACTAGTAGTAGTACTAGTAGTACTACTATACTACTACTAGTACTACTACTAGTAGTGGTTCTAGTGGTAGTAGTACCAGTAGTAGTAGTGGTTCTAGTACTAGTAGTAGTATACTAGTACTACCAGTACTAGTATTAGTACTAGTATTGGTTTTAGTGGTAGTCCTGCTACTAGTACTACTAGTGGTACTACTACTATTAGTAGTAGTACTAGTAGTGGTTTTAGTGGTAGTACTACTAGTACTACTACTAGTGCTAGTACTACTGCTACTAGTGGTAGTATTACTACTAGTAGTACTAGTAGTAGTAGTAGTGGTTCTAGTAGTATACTAGCACTAGGAATAGTAATAGTACTAGTAGTGGTTTTAGTGGTAGTACAACTACTAGTAGTCGTAGTACTACTACTAGTGCTACTACTAGTACTACTAATAGTACTAGCAGTGGTTTTAGTGGTAGTACTACTACTTAGTGGTAGTACTACTACTACCACTACTAGTAGTGGTAGTACTACTAGTAGTGGTAGTACTACTACTAGTGCTACTACTAGTAGCAGTACTAGTAGTAGTGGTTCTAGTAGTATACTAGTACTAGTAATAGTACTAGTAGTGGTTTTAGTGGTAGTACTACTACTAGTAGCAATACTAGAACCACTATTACTACTACTGGTAGTAGTACTTCCACCAAGAGAGTGAGGGTAGGGTGGGAGTGTGTGTGAAGAGGGGTGCTGGTGGGGGGGGGGGGGCATGTTAATGCAGGTGGTGAGATGGTGAGATGAGATGAAGGGTGGGTTGGGGACTTGATCGATTGGGAGATGGCACCGTGATTGCGGGAATGTCTGTGCAACGATTGTCTGTGCAACAAAAAAGTAGTAGTAGTAATAGTACTACAGTAGTAAAAGTAGTCCTAGTAGTAGTAGGGCCTAGTAGTAGTAGGGCCTAGAACCGGTACCCCAACCGCATATTATCCCCCAACCCCAACACGCACCCTCACCAGTACCCATATCTCCACCCACATCCTCATCCCACCAAGAATAGACTTTTAAACAGCCTGTTGCATGGAACCATGGGGCAAAACAGCGCATTTGTATCTTAAAAGGTACGTACTGTATTGGCAGACCAAGTTAAGGCTGTATAGCCCAATGAAGTATCAAATTTTCAAAATGCCACATAGAAGGGAATACTGAGTCAGTGAATAGAACCGGTTACTGCATGAGCTTATATCTGTAAAGAGTTGTGGCATGTTTACCAAAACTAATTGAACATGTTTACACTCCAAATATCCCCCAAAGTTAGTCACTTAAAATAAGTTACTTCAAAGTAAAGTAAGGTAGATTAAAACAACCAATTCAATATTTTATCTCAGACTAATGACAGAATCTCAAAACCGTCGGACTGTGCAACTTTAAAGTTTAAAAATCTGATAGTTTTGGGTTTCTGACAATTTTTCTTTAATTAAAAAAATATAGAAATAAGTATGTCAGGTTGATCATTACAATCTGCCCTACTTTAGATTGAAGTAACTTTTTTTTTTTAAATGGCTAGTTTTGGAGGTAAAAATATGCCATGTTGAAATGGTGGCCACCAAAGGCTTCCTTAGTAACATTGACTTGTGTTCCCTGCTATCTAGCATCACTTGTTCGTTTTAATGAGTGCACCAGTGTCTAGATTGAATATGTAGGCTAAGATTATTCACCGTCTAACACCTAACACAGAAAATCGAAGGCGATGAATGAACTGTGGAGCTGAGTGTGGGCGCCACCGGTCCCATCCAGGGACTTGCTGGAGGAGGGTAATACAGAATAGTCTGATTGGAGGAGAATCTTCCGATTATTTATCCTTGCACACCATACATATATATATATATATATATATATATATATATATATACATATATATATATATATATATACATATATGTATATATATATGTATATATATATATAAGGTTGGGTGGTGGGGTTTTACGTCCTGGCAACAATTATATAAGTCAACTGAGTAGTTGCCTGTTTATATTCGTATGCTACTATAAGCAACATATATATTATATAATGCATTATGCATATATAAATACGCAATACACTATGCATAGATTATTATGAGCTTTTAGGGGAATATAAACTATTTCTACTACTTTGCTAATCTTCTCACTAGGAAAACAAACTCCCGTCCTCTGCCTGCACACGGACTACATATATATACATATACATATACATATATACAGTAAAACCTCGCTAAATCGACCGACCATGGGACCGACTTTAAGTGGTCCACTTAGGGAGGTGATCGGTTTAGAGAGTTAGAATATCCTCACAATGGTTGTTTTGGGATGCAAATAAAGCGATCGATATAGGGGAGTGGTCGATCTGTGGAGGGGTCCGTATAGAGATATTTTACTGTATAAATATATACATATATATATATATTAAAAAATCCTCCGCCGCGATTGACACTCCTCTACATCCGGTGGTGGCGAGGAGGTGAAAAAAGGGTGGAGCCACCGGTACAGTGTTGGTCTTATGGAGTATAACAAATAATAATAATAATAATAATTAACCCTTACATATCTTTATACAGTAAAACCTCTCTATACCGACCCCTCAACATATCGACCACTCCCCTATATGGATCGCTTTATTTGGGTCCCAACAATACCATCGTTAAGATATTCTAACTCTCTAATCCGACCACCTCCGTAAATGGACCACTTAAAGTCGGTCCCATGGTCGGTTGATTTAGCGAGGTTTTACTGTACTCGCATAATTCGTTATACATCACATATACAATATACAGATATATACCAGACGTGGTTGTGGAATCGGTAGAGCACAAATTTCCCGTGTGAAGGTAGGGAGTTCGGTTCCCGGTCAAGTCAAACCAATGACTTACAAAATTGATACTTGTTGCTTCTAATGCCTGGTACACACCTCCTGTTTACGATTCGCGCACTAAAACTCGCGACTCGACCCGACCCGCTTAAAACTGAAAACGGGCCGATTCATTTTTCGAATCGCGAATCGCAATCGTAATCGGCCCGTTTTAGCCCTAAAAACTGAGTTTTATGCGCGAATCGCAATCGCTAGGTGTGCGCGGGGAGCACCCACCTAGCGATTTTTGTGGGCGAAACGTGCAGTTTTCGATCGTAAACGGGAGGTGTGCGCGCACAAACGGTAGGTGTGTACCAGGCATTAGGCGTGCACTCGGCATAGGACAAAGACTGGCTATCTCAGAGTGAGGATAATATGACTGAGTGGAATATCAGGTCATGGTGCAGATGGCATGATCTCCCAGTGGGACATCACTATAAAGTCGCCATGAGTGCGCACTCTCGAAGAAGAATGGAGAGAAAAAAGAAAAACACAAAAACTACCAAAAACGGGCCGTTTTAACGGCGCCGTTTATTCAATGATGCAGTTCTGCAGCCAGTGACCGCTAGGTCACGAACACCCCACCCCACACATGCAATGAAATGCACTCTCACAAGTCGGTACCCATCCTGATATGACCTTAAATGTTGTCAGGACGTAAAACTCCAATAACCCACCAACCAACACTCTCACAAGTCGGTACCCATCCTGATATGACCTTAAATGTTGTCAGGACGTAAAACTCCAATAACTAACCAACCAACAACCTGTGTATATACAGTCTACTCTGTCTATAAAGGACACCCATGGGACTGGATCAAAATGCCGTTATAGAGAGAGATCCGTTATAGGCAGAGACTGACTGAAGGAATGGGTTAAAATCAATGTTGACATTTTGCCGAGCTGGCGACCATGCAGAGGTGGCAATCACAGGTGGTGACAGGAGAGGTCGCGCTTACAGCATGTCGTTATTGACAGAGAATATTGATCGAATAGGTTAAAAAACGGCTCGTTGTCTGCATAAGACAGTTGTCCGTTAGACACAGAGGCAATGCTATTAAATTATAGGGGTGCCATGACGGGACCAGCACTTTTTGCCGTTATTGACAGAGGCCGTTATTGACAGAGAAAACTGTATACATGTATACATATGTGCATTGATGAAGAGGAGCGACGCGTGAGGGAGGAAATAAGGCAGCTGGAAAGGGATAAGCGCATGTTTGACTTGGAGGAACGACGGACCGTGTTAGTAAAGGAAAAGGAGGCCAGGGACATAGTGAAACCATCACCAGCCGAGCAGGGCGAGGCAGCCCATACGGAAAGAGGTCACTCAAGTTACGGGGAGGTATCACGCAAGAGCCGGTCACGGCGGCGCAGATCGCACTCTCGTAGTGACTCCAGTTCACGTAGCAGGACAAGGAGCACGTCCCGGAGATGGAAAAGTAAGTGGTCTTTGAACAACTATACTGAGGATAAGAAGGATGTGCGCAAACTATCAGTGGCCGAGTTACAGGAGGCATCATGCCTGTGGTTCCTGAGCCTGGACGGTGTGACGTTAAAAGATGGCCAGGCACTATTCAGCCACCTTGCGTACATTGCATCGAAGGCTAAGCATGAACTGTTCAAAGACACTGCCCACGTTCGATATGACACAGCCGTGCGGAAGCTAGCGGAACGGCAAGGCTTCGCTGCGTTCACGGCAGGGAATGCGGCGGCGAGTCTGATCCACTACGGGCATGAGGCCATGCGGGCCAAAACTAAGAGTGTGACCACCGGGAATCCAAAGGGGCTCAAGACCTATGAGAAGGGAGGCAAGCGGGCCTGCTTTCCCGGAACAAAGAAGTGGGTTGTGACAGTAAGGAGGGGGACTGTAGCTTCGGGCACTGGTGCAGCAAGTGCGGGAGCCGCAGCCACAAGCGCATTAAGTGCACCCGGGACTGACGGTGCACCGGGACGCGCCACACCGGGGACGCGGAGCATCACCCAGATTCGGCCATACCGCGGGAAAGCGGTGACACGGGGTGGGGCGCAGTGAACGCCCAGGCGGACACACAACCCGGCAGTGGACTCGGCCGGGGCAGGGATGGTAGCGGGATCCCAGGTACTGGGGTTTGTGACATCCAGGCAGACACACAACCCGGCGGTGGACACAGCTGGGACAGTGACTGTAGCGGTCTCCGAAGTACTGTTTGTGATGCATTACTTGACGGCGCCGGAGGGCGCCATGGGCATGGTATGGATGTTTACAATGAGGCATGTGGGTCAGTGAAGGGACCCGAGCCGCAGGCCTGGCCTCCCGCACGTGGGGAGGTCCCGGATGTAAACAACAACAACACTGTGGTCGCGGCACGTGGGGGTGCCCCAGCTCTGGGTGGGACCGACAGTGCGGGAGGCCCAGTAGGCCATGGTGGCCGTACGGGGGGTTGCAGCGGAGCACGGGGGTCGGTGGAGGTCCCGGATGTAAACAACAATAACAACACGTGGGGCAGGGTGGATACCCTGATGGCGGTGGCGGGCACCCTGGGGGGAATCCCCGGTGACCAGCAAGTGGGGGAGACTCCCCACAGAGGTACCCCTGTATGGACAAGCAGGGAGGATTACCTTGACCCGGGGTGGCTCCAGGTCGAGAACGGCACAGGGGAGGAGCATGCATTCGACATCACCGTCAGGGAGACGGCTACCGACTGTGTGACCAGCTTCCGCCTCGGGAGGAGCTGCATGGCAGGTTTGTGCAGCTGCACGCACAGGATTGAGGGTGTTGTGTCCCAGATGAAACCATGTAGGGTTTTCACAGAGTTGTTCATGAGGGGTGATACTGACCCCGATGCTGAATACATCCTGAAAGGCATCTGCTTCGGCTTCATGGTGATAAACCGGGACTGCGACGCTTGCTATGGGTGCCATCAGGGCTGTGGGGGAGACCGTGATGATAGGGAGGTCATGTCGGCCAAACTCAGGAAGGAGATCGAGGCAGGAGCTTTGACCAGGGTGGCGGACCGACCGCTGTGTGTGCATAGGCTCTTCTGCATCCCCAAGGATGGAGGGGGAGTGGCGTGACGGCCAAATTCTCCTACAATGGGGTCGACGATGTGGCCGCCCTGATGCAAGCCGGGGACTATCTCGCGACCGTGGACATCCGCGATGCTTACCGGGCGGTGAGCATCCACCCGCGAGACCGGGACCGCCAGGGCATATTCTGGGACTTTGGGAATGACCCGGTCTTTCTAAGAGATAACAGGCTATGCATGGGGCTGGCCTCCAGCCCATATGTCTTCAGCAAACTGTCTGATTTTGTTGTCCGCTGTGCCATGCGGGAGGGAGTGGGGGAGGTGGTAAATTACCTCGACGACTTCTGCATCATAGCCCGTGACTTCAACGCGGGCTGCGCGGCCCAGGCCACCATAATGGAGATCCTCCGGAGACTGGGCTTCTACATAAGCTTCCCAAAAGTCACCTCCCCGTCCACCAAAACAAGGTTCCTGGGTATCGACATCGACACCATTGCCTTGGAAATGTCGCTGCCGGAGGACAAGCTGGCCAGGATGACCATGGCGCTTCTGGCCCTGGAGGGCCAAAAGAAGGTCAGGAGGATCCTGCTGGAGCGTCTAGCTGGCTTGCTGGCGCACTGTGCGAAGGTGGTCCGGGGAGGACGCACGTTCTGCAGACGCATGTACGACACGATCGACGCAGTGGCCAAACCCCACTTCAAGGTCCGCCTCTCGGGGGGTTTCCATGAGGATAGACGATGGTGGCTGGACTTCGCCAGACGGTTCAATGGGAAGGCAAAAATAATCGGCCGCCATACCCCATACGTATCGACTTACAGTGACGCCTCCGGGGAGGGGTTCGGGACCATCCATGCCGGCGATTGGAGGATTGGAGCCTTCAGGGAGGGACCAGACACGAGGATCAAGGAGGAGGTGGGCCACCACCACGCCACACCCGATGAGACTTGTAAGGGGGCCCACATAAACGTGTTGGAGATGTGGGCAGCCTTCTGTGCGGCCCAGACCTGGGGGCCACCTTTGGAAGGACAGCACGGTGGTCATGATCATGGACAATGAGACGGTTCGAGCGGCCTTGACCTCAGGTCGGTCCAAATCAAAAGGGGTCATGCACTTCGTGCGCAGGCTGTTCTGGATAGCGGCACAGCACAATTTTGATGTTCAATCTGTTTATGTGAAGAGTGCTGACAACACGATCTGCGACGCCCTGAGCCGGTGGAGCGCCAGGGACAGTAAGGACCGAATCCGGGTCGCAGACAGAGCATGCAGGCTTTGCTGCAACCACATCTTCACCAACTCCCCTGACCCTTCTACTTCCAGTTGCGGAGCTGCGGAGGGAGAAGCTGGCCATGCAGCGCAAGTACTACGCCCCAACTCCATCACAACACGGGGTGTCCAGGTGAGACGATATCTGGAGTTCATCGAGGAGTTCGGGGGCCACTTTCCCACCACACCGTGCCCTCCAGAACAGACAGCGCTGTATGCGGTCTGGCTGGCTAGGACTCTCAAATACACATCGGTGTGCAACTACCTCAGTGGCCTGAACTTCTTCTTGAAGACTGAGAGCGCGGAGCCGATCGACTACAAAAACTTTGAGCTGGCATCCATGTTGAAGGGCATCAAGTGGGAGCGGGGTGGCCATCCCAGGCAGGCAGCTCCCTTACTGCCCGACATGCTCAGGCGAATATTCGCCGCCCTGACCACCTCGGAGGGGCACACCGCCTGGCGGGCGGCCATACTGTGCAGTTTTAGGGCACTACTGAGGAAGTGCCAGGTGACGGCCTCGGACTCGTCACTGCGCAGGGGAGACTTTTCCTTTCTCCCTTGGGGAATGTTGGTGCGAGTTCGTCGCTCCAAGACGATACAATTCGCGGAGCGTATGCTCGAAATACCTGTGGCTAGGTGCCCGGACCTCTCCCTGTGCGCAGTTTACTGGACTGAGAGACACTTCAGGGAGGTCCCAGCGGGTCCTGAGGCCATGGCGTTCCGAATCCCCACACCAGCGGGCGCCACGATAGAACTACGATACTCGACATACCAAGGGATGCTGAAGCACTTCTGTGGGGTTGCGGGTTGGACGCGGGGGACTACTCATCCCACTCCTTGAGGAGGGGGGGGGCTGTACCTTCCTGTCATTGTGTGGCGCCACCCTGGAAGAGCTGAGGGTGCGCGGGGATTGGGCGAGCGATACCATCTTCGCCTACCTGCAGACGCCGTTGAGCGTCCGCATAATGAACGACATTAGGGTTTCCACGGTACTGGCTGGTGCGACGGAGCCGGTATACTGAGACTTCGGGTTGGGGGGACCATGGGTCTCTTGGCATTTAATATATTTCTGCCAGAGAATATATATCTTCTTCTCAACCACATCAGTCTTATCTTTGTTCTGTTTATTGGGGCCAACTGTTTATGTGCTCTATAATCCATTATGGGAATATAAACAAGGACACTACCGATCTTCAGTTCCCTATGTAATAGTTAGCGCTGTATACGATCTAGCTGACCCTGTTAGTATACATAGGCCACAGTGGCGCCCCCTGTGAGCGTCCCGGTGCACTGTATGCCAGCTGCGCCTGGCCTTAACGCCTTCAATTTTAACTTTAGGTGGGCATTTAATATATCTCCGCCAGAGAATATATATCTTCTTCTCAACCACATCAGTCTTATCTTTGTTCTGTTTATTGGGGCCAACTGTTTATATATATATATATATATATATACATGTATACATATACTTACATATACATATATATATATATGTAATCAAATATCCACATACATATACAGTATATACATACATCATCATGCTGTCTTTTATTACTTAACCGCCGCTGTTCTGTGCGGTTGTGCATTTCATAAAAGCTGCTTGCAAAGCGTTGAAGTGCTGCTGGCTTTTGCAAGTTACTAGCAGCACTCTCTCCGGGAGCAAATAGAGGTTTCACACCGGCAAGAACACGTCAAAACAGGCGCAAAACTATTTATCCCTGCAGTGGCTGGTCGGGAGATGTTGCGAGTTCCATACATCAACCACCCTTAATGCTGCCACAGCGACATGGTTTTCTGTTCAGGGTTTGCTCCCCTTCGGTTCTGTCAAGAACCTGTACCACAAGGCAGTGGTTTACAACTCTGCAGGGCAGGGGCGTCAAACTCCCTGAGGTATTCCTATACCTGCAATACCTGCATACCATAAGTACATATACTTCATCATCATCATCATGCTGTCGGTCGCGATGCGACAAAGACTGCTTTCATTACTTGACTGCCGCTCTCCATTTAGCTCTCTGCTGTGAGAGTTGCGTCCATGAGTCGGTCTACATATACTTACATATACATATATACAAATATACATATATATATACATATATATACATAATCACATATATACAAATATACCCATACATATACAGTATATACATACATATATATATTTAGTATGGAGTGTGCGCGTGCGTGTATGTGTGCGTGTGTGCGCCCCCCCCCCCCCCTACCCCCGCGCCCTTTAATCTGAACACAATCCGGCCATAAACAAAGGCTGCTGACTGCCTTAGCCGGCACTTGGGCACTGTGCGTGGCGGTAAGCGGGTAGAGTGGCGTTCGTTATTAATAACAGCCTCTGTAGGTGTTTGTTTTTTAGCCTTGTTTCTGGCACAGGCCCAGGACAGGCGGCGCAGTGCTGACAGTTTTTCTTTTTTTGGTAAACATTTTTTTATTCATCTGAATAGTCTTCTGGCCAGGCTTAATTTCAGTCATTTACACTATTTAATTACAAGAACAATCTTAAGATAAATAAAATATTGTTATTACATTCAGCTAATTATGTTGGTTGGTTGGTGGAGTTTTACGTCCTGACAACATCTAAGGTCATATTAGGATGGGTACCGATTTGTGGCAGTGCTTGCTTTGGGGTTGTTAGTAACCTTACAATGGTTACCGGCTGCAGAACTGCAGCAATATAAAAAGGCACCGATAAATCGGTCCAATCTTTGGTTGAAGATTAATCTTCAGGTGGGACGGTTGTAGAAGCTGGGGATGTCTTTACAATCAATCAAATGATAAGTCGTTTGGGTGGCCCCAAATCTCTCCAGTCCGGCGGTAGCAGAGCACTCGTATCCAGTAACAGCAGCAATGGTTCAGGAGGAAGGGACGGGTAAAGGAGGATTCAGCAGGTTCCAGCAACAAGAACAAAGCGAGAGAGTGATAACCTACTGGGCCCCACCCAAGCAAACAATTCCCTTGATCAGGGGGAGAAGTAAGCCTGGGAGAAAGAAAAAAAGGGTAGAGCATAGGAAAGAGAAATGAGAAGAATTGAATCAAAGGGCTGTGTCTCTTTGCTCTATGGTGACCAGCTGGCGAGCCAGAGACACAAACGGAGTAAGAGTAGAAAGTGAAATGCTGGTGGGCTCCCCCTCCTGGAACTCTTTTCAGACATAATCAAGGAGGAGCAAGGCTAGCGGAGAGGAAATAGAGAGAGGTGTGGACAAAGTGCGGTTCAGATAGCAAGTGTGAGAGTGTGTGCACTCATGGCGATTTTATAGTGCTGCTCAACTGGGAGAGCAGGCCACCAGCACCATGATCTGATATCCCACTCAGTCACATTATCCTGAAACTGAGGCAACCAATCCTCACCCTATCCTATTAATGCTGACCGCCTGACTAGGAAACGACAGGTATCAATTTTCATCAATGTCTAGTGCCGACAGTTCTTAAGGTAGATCAGAACCGGAAGTCACCAGCAGCCACAGGCGACACGCTGCCGGAGCCGCCTGAACGCCGGCAGCAAGTAATGTACGGCCGCAATTAAAGAAGCTGTCTCTTAAGGCCTAGTCACACCTCATCGGATTAAGCAACGGACATAATTGTCTAGTCCGGTGGTGATAAGTATCAAAATGTATTAAAATGTGCTAAAGTGTTGCGAAGGCCGCCAGACGAACGGACATGAAACAGACATGAACGGATAGCCATCGGACGAAACAAACTCAAACCGGACAAGAACCGTAGACGTCAGTTCGGCGGCATCCGTTCTTAGTTGTGTGCATGTTCAAAACTTGTATGGACACAAAACGGACTTTGTTCGGTTTCTGTCCGTTTCCCCCAAACCGGTGAGGTGTGACAGGGGCTTTAGTCTTAACTCTTTGGGGCCAGGAGCACCCAAATGCACCCCCAAGTTCCACCCGCTTACAGCTTGGGAGTGCTTGTAGTTGAATTGCATTTCTATAAATGTTTTCCTGGAAATTTGTAGATCATATCAGAAATGCAGTGCAATCTGTATGTGGGTGGATTCAGGCACACCTGGACTGTAAGCATGCGAAACATGTGGCAAACCCAGGCGCCAAAAATGTTAATGTTGCATAGTCCGATAGTTTTGAGTTTCTGCCATTTTCTGAGATAAATACATTAGATTGATCATTATAATCTACTGTCCTTACTTTGAAGTCACTTTTATATTAAATGGCTAACTTTGGAGATATTAATAGTGTAGTGACAATCATGATCCAATATTTCACTAATTTCTAAATCACATTATCCCAATGTTGAACTAACCAGTCCTTGCCCTATCCTATTGATGCCAAGCACCAGGCTAGGTAGAGACAAGTATACATTTGTTTAAGTCATTGGTTTGACTCGGCCACAACACACCAGCGACCTATCGCATGGGAAGCCAGCACTTCCGGTCACATGGTCAGTGAAGAGATTGGGTGGAGGAAAAAGGTTATGAATCTCATTGAAAAGAAATATGACAGTATCTCAATGATTTCAATATAATCGTCCACAATAACAGAGTGTCTGTTAACAACTTGTTTCTAATTAGTGATCAATGCCCTGGAATATGCTTCCTCGAACACTATGACCAACCAAAACTGGAGGCGGGCGCGCAACACATTCGCCCACCCTCTCTGGTTGTGTGTAGGTTGTTGTTTTGGGGGAGTTTTCAGTTGTGTTGGCGCGCTGAAGCCTGCAAATCTGCAACACTATATGGGCACTGCTGAAAGTGGTCCCATGTGGTCAAGAGTTGGCTTCTGATGGGTAGTAGTCAGAGCAATAGGGGGGGGGGGGGGGGAGGAAGGAATAAGGCAGTCTAAGAGGCCAACCCCAGTCCTCTGAGAGGGTCAGGGGAGGCTGGGTGGTTAGTGTAGTTTTATGCCCCAGCAAGGCCCTAGACCATACCAGGACGGGCACCAACTTGTGACAGCGCGCACTCTTGGCAACTTTATAGTGCTGCCTCACTGGAAACGGAAAGAAACCGAATAAGGTCGATTGATATCTGGTAAAGTCCGGTTTGTGTCCGTTGCATGTCCATTGCATATCCATTGATATCCAGCCCGATCCGTTACATGTTTTGAACATGCACATAACTTGGTATGGATGCCCCTGGATTGACGTCTATGGTTCTTGTCCGGTTTGAGTTTGTTTTGTCCGTTGGCTATCCATTCATGTCCATTTCATGTCCATTTCATGTCCGTTCATCCGGCGGCCTTTGACCCGATATCGCAACATTTTAATATATTTTGATACTTATCATGCCCAAACACCACTGGACTAGACAATCCTGTCCGTTGCTTAATCCGGCGAGGTGTGACAGGGGCTTAAGGCTGGGCCGGTAGTTAATGAACTATGTACAATAACAACAAACATGTTTGCCAGTCCACTCTGATTGTGCTCAGTAAATTACATCACACCAAACTGGATCAATATAAGCTAAGAGTTCCTTAGTACTGCTGATATTTAGCACAGACACAGGGCATAATGCGCATGCCTGAGCTAAAGCCAGAAAACCATATCAAAACAACAGGGTCTCTCCGCTGAACCTGTACTTCAAATCGCGCTAATAAAAATACACAGAGAATGCGTCGAGTTTACTCACGCCGGAATGTCGACAGGAATTATGCATTCTTGCTAATTCAGCGAGGCAAAATAATGTAAACATGGGTTTAGCGCGTGGTATGTTCAGGTCATGCGTCAGTCAGCTGACACTGCCTTTTGAATGGAATTAAGTACACGTGTACACACACTCTGTCACACTGCATAGCAGAGATTGCCAGCGGCTTGTAAATTGGCGTTAGTTTAATTTTTCGTGTGGTTTTTGTTGTTGTTGGTTTTGTTGCTGCGGCTGCTTTTCTAAAAACATCAAAGTTGCCTAGTCTGATGAAAACATCAAAGTTTCTAAACCGAAGCAATTATCTAGATTTTATTGTACATATCTAAAGCCATGTTCACACAAGGCAGTTAATTCGAATCATAAAAATCGACTTGTATAGTTCGGGTTACATTTGGCATGTGAACGCGCGGCTGAGGCGGTTTAGGGCTGATTCGAAGCATATAATTCGGATTTTATAAACCACCTCTGTAAGTGGTTTATATGAACCAAATTTTATGATTTGACTTATATCGCCCATGTGAACGCAACCGACTCACTTGAGGCGGATTAAGCACATCACACTATATAATATAATTTGGTCTATGAACCTGCTAGAGGTGCACATATATTTTTTTCATGATTCATTTTAAGGTTTTCACTGCCCAGCAGAAGTTTTGACCGTTCCAAACCAATACGATTCAGTCCATACATATCTAGGTCGAACCCACACTCTCTCATACGACGTCGACTAACCGAAACTGGCGCGGGTTAGTATGGACTTGCTCATGCGCTGATATCAATTTCCGGCCCAAGTACTGCCCGTGTGAACGCGACACTAGTTCGGTTCATATTATCTGCCTTGTATAAAGCGGCGTAAACTTTTCCTGTGTGAACATGGCTTAATTTAGATACCGGTGCACTTATCAAACATTTGACACCACATGGAAGGGGACACTCAGTATTATACTGAGGCAATTTACTAGAATCTGCTACTGCAGCAGTATATCTAGATAAAAGATTCACCCGATACTTGTAGTACACGGGTGAAGACCAGCCTTATATAAAAACGGTCGAAAAATCAGGCTAATGAAATGAGTCTTTATGAGAGCCTAATTTCACAATCTAAGAAGCAACATTTATTCTTTGTATATGTCTTCATGTTTACCCGCTACTTTTGAGTTGGAAAATATAATAAAACATATACTTTAATGCAATTTAAAAGTGAAATCGACAGCGTTCTCTGGCCGCCATCTTGTCTTTTTGCATTCTCTCCCATTTCACCAACTCTGTGCTGATATAAGTAACCATTTGACACTGGTGCCAGGCATTCTACTTATTGTTCCATACTAACGCTATTTTCGCCCGTATTTAGACTACGTTGTCGTTCACCCCTGTACAGGAAGTACAGGGTGAATCTTTTATCTACGGTATATCGTGTTTTAGTTTTAGCATGCTTGGCAAAATTAATTTCTTCAAAGTTAGCCATTTAAAATAAAAGTTACTTCAAAATTAAAGGTAGATCATAGTGATCCACCTAATATATTTAGGTCCATCCTAGAAAATTACAGAAACTCAAAACCATCGGACTATGCACCTTTAATTTTTTGTTTGTTTTTGGTACATTAGTTGTTTAAGCAGGGGAAATTTCAGTCGCAGACGACTGGTCTTCCTCATTCCACTGCTCCTTGCCATATCCTAGTAATGCCGAGCATCTGGCTAGGAAGCGACAAGTATCAATTTTTAAGTCAATGGTTTGACTCGACCAGGATTCGAACCCACGACCCCACGATCTACCAGCATGGGAGATGGACGCTCTAACTCATTCGGCCATCCTGTCTGGTTCAATTTGATGCCGGTGTCGTATCGTCAGCGGCCTGTCATCGTCAGCGGCCTGTCGTCGCTTCTGCGCATGCGCGGATTTTAAGACATATGCAAAAGACCCATTCCCTCGCCGGCTACAAGCTCAGGCACGGTACCCGGCTGTGTTAGGGACCGATTAGGCCGAAATCTATTGAATGCGATCATATTTAACAGAATTACATACTCAAATAATGAAATTTAATTAAATTAACCTTAAATTCCAAGCGATATTAACGTAGCAGCTCGATCAGCGTCGAATCGCCGAGTGTAAACAAAACAAATAGCAGTGATCGCCGCAACATGCGAAAATCCGCGCATGCGCAGAAGCCACGACAGGCCGCTGACGATGACAGGCCGCTGACGATACGACACCGGAACGGTGCTTTCTAAGCTACATGTATGATCTCAACATCTTACAAGAATGAGTTGAGCGTCTGCTTCGGGTTTTGGTAGGTCATGAGATTTTACCCCCGGTTTCAAACCCTGTGTCGATGGCTGAGTCAAAGGAATGTGTGTTGTCACCTAACATGGTACTCGGCATTACTCAGATAGGGAAAGAAGTATTGTAATAAAGAAGACCAATCCCCCCCCCCCCAAATAAAAATCAAACACAAAAAAAACCCACTGATTAACTAATTGATTGTTTGTTTGTTGTTGTTTTACGTTCTAGCAACATCTAAGGTCATATCAGGACGGCTTAACTAATTGATGATGCCTGCATGGAGCAAATGCCATATTTAACCAAATATATTTTTATGTATTCATTTATTAAGGAGGTGAAATTTCAATTGTGGACAATTGGTCTTCCTCCTTCCGCTTCTCCTTATATATGGGTATGTCTACATCTAGTTGATAACAGTGCATGCTTTGTCTCTCTCTCTCTCTCTCTCTCTCTCTCTCTTCTCTCTCTCTCCCTCCACCCCTCGCTCTCTCTCATATGTCCGTTTCATGTCCGTTTCATGTCCATTCGTAGACCCGATGTCGCAACACTTTGACACAATTTGATACTTATCACCACCGGACTAGACAATTCTGTCCGTTGCTCAATCCGGTGAGGTGTGACTGGGCATTTAATCAACTAATAGGTGTACCAAGATAATTAATTGTTTTAACATATCTGGCTACGCTCTTGACTGCAGTTGGAGCGAGGGAGAGGGCAAGAATGATATTGGTGAGGGGGTGGTCAGAGAGCGTGTATATAAACAGATGAGAGGGACAACTCCCATACAAGAGCATGTAACATCTGCAGACTGTGGCGCTCCAAGTGGTGGTTGTTGAACAGTATATGACACAGCTGTCAAACTCAAGGCATTGTCAATGGCCGTGAGCAATCTTCATACAGAAAAAGTGAAATATCTCTAAAACTACACCACCTAGAAACAAACTGATTGGAATACACATAGAAAACATGTTTACCAACAAGATTATATTAAATTGATATGGTTAGGGTTCTGGATTTCTATTAATTTGGAATAAAACTGATGTTTTTCACTACGCGTACGGCAAACTCAAGGCATTGTCAATGGTCGTGTGCAATCTTCCTACAGAAAAAGTGAAATATCTCTAAAACTACACCAAATAGAAACAAGCCGCTTAGTACACATATAGAAAACATGTGTACCAAGAAGATTATATTGAATTTATAAGGTTAGGGTTCTGGATTTCTATTAATTTTGAATAAAAACAAATGTTTTGCACTGAGCGTACCGGCAAACTCAAGGCTTGTTCAACACTAACCGCCAGGAACGCCACTGTAGCCTGTGTTACCGTTTTTCGCGGGAGTTGTCCCTCTCATCTGTTTATATACACGCTCTCTGGGGTGGTGTCAATATTATACGTTGACACGGGTACCAGCAGACGATATGGTTGGCTGTTCTCGCGCCTTTTTCGCTGGTTGCCGACGTGTGCCCGCGGTGAACAGCCGACCCGGATTAGCACATCGGTGCCAAATATCTGTCGCACGATTAAAGCTTCAAGGCCGACGCTAAATAACGTCAACATCAACAGCTAACGTCGTCTCAAACTTCTAAGCATGCCCGAACATGGCCGTGACACCGCAGTTATTTCACTCCTCAGGGAAACTATTTCGGAGCAGTGTCAGCAGTTCGTCAAAAGCCGTGTTTACACGGGGAATTGTGAAACAATCTAGACAAATCGATTTATATGAAGCGATGTTGTAGTCCGTTTACACGAGCGAGTTTGAAAGTGTGTCGGCGACCAGGAACCAGCAGCCTGTGGTGCGCCTGTAGCCGGCGAGCACTGCTATGTGTTTAGTTTACACTCGTCGATTCGACGCAGATGTAGCTGCTATGTTAATATCGCTTGGAATTTAAGGTTAATTTAATTAAATTTCATTATTTGAGTATGTAATTCTGTTAAATATGACCGCATTCACTAGATTTCGGCCTAATCGGGCCCGAACACTGCCGGGCACCAGCGATTAGTTACAGCTGCATCTGTAGCCGGCGAGCACCACTATTTTACACTATTGCCACCCGGGAACCAGCTGAATCGCTTCATCTATACTACCTCGCGAGGTGGTATAGATGAACCGTTTCATATGAATCGATTCAGCCCTAAAACGCCACAGAGTCGCGTCTACACGGCAAATGTGAGTCGATCTAGGCAAGGCGTTTTATATGTGGCGTTTTAAATCGCCCGTGTAAACAGGGCTAAACACCGGACACTGCATTTGTTGTTTTATTTCCCTCTCGAATGTTATTCAATGCTGTCAGTGATCCAGATCCGAGCTCTGATGTGCAGTGACGCTTCGGAACGGTGTCCAGTTTAAAACGAGTGTAAAACGATTTAAGACAAATCGATTTATATGAATCGTTGTAATGGCGCGTTTACATGGAACGAGTTTGAAGGTGGAAATCGATATCTGCGCATGAGCAAGTCCATACTAACCAGCAGCCTTAGTGGTGAGCCTGTAGCCGGCGAGCACTGCTATTTGTTTAGTTTACACTCGTCGATTCGACAATATGAATAACGACGCCGATGTAGCTGCTACGTTAATATCGCTTGGAATTTAGGGTTAATTTAATTAAATTTCATTATTTGAGTATGTAATTCTGTTAAATATGATCGCATTCAATAGATTTCGGCCTAATCGGTCCCTCACACTGCCGGGCACCAGTGTATAGTTAGTTACACCCGAGCCTGTATCCGGCGAGCACTGCTATTTTACACTATCGCCGCCCGGGAACCAGCTGTATCGCTTCATCTATACTACCTCGCAAGGTGGTTTACATATACCGATTCATATGAATCGATTCAGCCCTAAAACACCTCAGCGTCGCCTTTACACGGCAAATGTAAATCGATCTAGACAAGTGGTTTTATATGAGGCGTTTTAACTCGCCCGTGTAAACACGGCTTATATCCGAGCAAAAACTGCTTTGGTAGCCTAACTGTAAATAAGAGGCGGAGCTCCTGATGCCAGCAACCAGTGTAACATATATCTATATTGACGTAGAGTTGATGAAATGGAAGAGAATGCACAAAATAATAAGACAAGATGGCGGCCACTAGATGGTCTCAATTACTAAATTAGACTTTTAAAGTCCTACTATTAATCTACATGATAGTGGCCAAGCAAGCATTGGAGCCATACATTTAACATATTAGATTGCAAATTCATGGGGTTACATCCACATCCCAGGCTTCCATTACATTTTCTATAGGGTTGTCTAGTATTTCGTAGTAGCCCTGTCCCGGAGACTGCTGCGGGAGTAACTAGGTTTGATCCCACAACAAGCAGGCAGCACTGTTACCAATTAGCTCACCAAGTCTGGTAGTTCGTTGTAAGGATAATTGGTGTGTGTGTGTGTGTGTGTGCATAACATTAACAATGATGGCACCTCGAATAAAAGGCTGGATCAATAAATCGCCATAAGACCATTATTAATATCGACACCACTACCACAGATTACACAGTCACCAGTTGTGTCTCCAGATTGGAAGTAGTTGCGCCCTGATACGATTCACTTGTTTGCACATGTTCTGTCTGCGCATGCTCTCTCTGAGTGGTTATTGATTTTCAAGAATGTTCTCCCGTAGATAAGAACAACACGTGTACATAACGTGAGTGGGACATGTTGCAGTTCTTGTTTATAATTAAATACCTGTGTACAATGTGATTAGCAATGCACACACACACGCACGCACTCACTCACTCACTCACTCACTCACTCACTCACTCACTCACACACACATAACTAGATCTATACCACATTGCGCTCTATGCCCCACGCCACCAATCCCAATATCAACCCCACGCCTACAGATACCGCGTGGTGACCTTTGACCTGGGCAGATAGTGTCACTACCTGGCGGTCACTCCCACTCAATAGCGACTGCAATCAGTGCCTTGCCCTATCTAGCTAAATATATCAAGCAGCAGAATAGTGGTTATTGTGACAAGCTATAGGTCACTAGGAACCACCCAGAAGTATTAAAGTTTTTTTTAGTCATGCAATGAAATCATAATATTTGTCAAAACTAAAGCAACTACCTAGATACGACCGCAGATATCAAAATTAGATACTAGTGTGCTAATTCATCCCCTTTGGGTGGGGGTGGGAGGGGTAGGGTTTAGAGCCCCCCCCCCCATAAGAATGTTGAAACTCGTTGGCTTTAACATGACCTAAAGTAGAAGAGGTTATTATTAACCTGGCACTTTAAGCAAACCACCACAGTTCAAACACAAATTTATTTTCTTGATCTATATTTTTTGTTTGTTCCATTAGTTGTTTAAGCAGGGGAAATTTCAGTCATAGACGACTGGTCTTCCTCATTCCACTGCTGGTCGATAGAAAGCCAGAGCCTACACTTTTACCGACCCAAGGGATTTTTTAACCTCCCACACCACATAGACATGGTATGAGAGCAACCGGCCTTTGATGACGCTGTAAGTTATACACAGCGGTGGAAATCCAAATTGGCAGAGCTGGGGGCACGGGGAATCGAACCCCCAACCCTCAGATTAGTGGTCTGACCTATAAAAAAGTCAGACACTCTAACCACTCCGCCACAGAGAACGCCACTTTCAAGGAAAAGATTCCATGACTTAAAAATATAAGTATTTTCCATGAAATGCAGTACAATATGACCGCACCCAGATGGCGGTAGTGTTGTCTCAACGGAGCTCGGTACAAGCTGCATAGTCAGATGAAAACATCAAATTTTAGAAACCAAAACATTCACCTATCTTTGACCTTACATACGCAACTTAGATACAAGTGCACTTATTAAGCATTTGTTGAGCTTTGACGTGTTTTCCTAAATTAATTTGGCATTCTTGCACTTCAAATATCTCCAAAGTTAGATATTTGTAACCAAAGTTAGTTCAAATTAAAGTACTAGGCGCGGTGGCCGAATCGGTAGAGCGCACGCCTCCCATGTGGGAGATCGGGAGTTCAATTCTCGGTCGTCAAAATTTATACTTGTCGCTTCCTAGCCAGGCGCTCAGCATTATTAGGATAGGGTAGGGACTGGTTGGCTCAGTGTCAGGATAATGTGACTGAGTAGGATATCAGGTCATGGTGTTGGTGGCCTAGTCTCTTAGTGGGGCAGCACTATTAAATCGCTATGAGTACGCACTCTCACAAGTCGGTACCCGTCCTGATATGCCCATAGATGTTGCTAGGACATAAAACCCTAATAACCAACCACCAAATATCCCCAAAGATAGCCATTTGTAATCGAACTTACTTCAACCTAAATTGTCTCTCAGTGGGCAGCACTATAAAGTCGCCATGAGTGCGCCCTGTCACAAGTTTACCCCCGTCCTGATATGACCTAGATGTTGCCAGGACGTAAAACTCCAACAATCAACCAATCAGCCTAAATTAAGTATTGTTGTTTTTGTTTTTGGGGAGTTTTCAGTCGCATTGGTGTGCTGAAGGCTGAAAATCTGCAGCACTGAATGGGCACCGCTGAAAGCGGTCCCATGTGGTCGGGAGTTGGCTTCCGATGGGTAGTGGTCAAATAAATTGGAGGGGGGGGGGAGGACGGAGGAAGGAAAAAGGCAGCCTAAGAGCCCAACCACAGTCCTGAGAGGGCCGGGGGAGGCTGGGTGGTTGGTGTAGTTTTACGCTCCATTAAGACCCTAGGCCATACCAGGACGAGCACCGACTTGTGACAGCACGCACTCATGGTGACTTTATAGTGCTACTCCACTGGGAAATCAGACCGCAGGCACCATGACCTGATGTCCCACACAGTCACATTATCCTGACACTGTGCACCCAGTCCCTGTCCTGCCCTCATAGCGCCAAGCGCCGAGCAGCAACAGGTACCTATTTCATAAGTCATTGGTTTGACTCGACATAATGATTAACCTGGTGTAATTATCTCATAAACTGACAGAAACTCAACAACAATCGGACTATGCAACCTGAACCAGCTCAGTGTGGCAGTCCCCACAGCACAGCGCGCTGAACAACTAATTCACCTCATCTAATTCAGCACAGACTGGTGGGTGAACTGTTGGTGCTGCGTGGCCCAGGTGGGGGCCGTCCTTGAGCCCGTGACAGGTCGGTTTTGATAAATGGGAGAGCCATTCCAGCGTTCGTGATGTTAATGCGGGGCTCTAACCAAAGCGACAACGCCCGACAAGTCGGACACAGGCGGTGTCGTGAGCAATGCTGTGCAGTTATCTCTTTGTAAGGTTGCCAATAGCTTTGTTTGTTGTTTTATGTCATAGCAACATCTAAGGTCATATCAGGATGGATAGCCACTTGTGGCAGTGCACTCATGGCGACTTTACAGTGCTGTCCCAGTGGGAGACCAGACCACCAGCACCATGACCCGATATCCCACTCAGTCACATTACCCTGATACTGAGCATACCAGTCATTGCCCTAACCTATTAATGCCGAGTGCCAGGTTAGATATCGACAAGTATCAATTTTGTAAGTCATTGGTTTGTCTCGGCCGAGAATTTGAACTCCTGAACCTTCCGAACAGGAGGCCTGGGCTCTACCGATTCGGCCACCGCGTCCGATATATATATATCTGTGGAGATTTGACTATCTATTATTCATTCACCTCCCTGCCTCCTATCATGTATAGTATCAACAATCAGGGAGATATATATTTGTGGAACCCTGACTATTTATCAAATGGTATCACACACACCTCCTCCAATCATTCATAGTGTTAACAATCAGGGAGATATATATTTGTAGAACCCTGACTATTTATCAAATGGTATCACACACATACACGCACACCTCCTATCATTCATAGTATCAACAATCAGGCGGTATATCTCAAACACAATGGATGGCATGTGTGTACTGGCGGGTCACACTTGGACTGTGTTGTGTCACGTGACACGTGGACTGTGTGGTGTCACGTGGTGCTGAGGTGTGACTGGTTACTGCAGCAACTAGCTCTTATCGTGCTGCCGGTATCAGGTCGTGTTCTAACCACTGCGCGTCTTATCTCGGAGACGTCCGCACTAATAATGCCGAACGCCAGGCTAGGAAGTGACAATTGCTACTACTAGTAGTACTAGTACTAGCCGCTTCCTAGCCAGGCGCTCGGCATTATGTAAAATTATGCTATTAACATACAGCAGAATACGGATTATTATGGTAAGAAAGGGGCCACGATCAAGGACTGGTTAGCTCAGTGTCAGAATAATGTGACTGAGTAGGGTATCAGGTCATCGTGCAGTCGGTCTGGTCTCCCAGTGGGGCAGCACTATAAAGTCACCATGAGTGTGCACTGTCACATGTCGGCACCCGTCCTGATATGACCTTAGATGTTGCCAGTATGTAAAACACCAATAACCAACTAACCGCACAGATGTGGACATATATATTGTGACCGACCGAGAACCCACACTCGTCACAAGACGGGTTGGTCTGTGCCTGATAGGGTGTGTGTACAGGGGTGCCATACCCACACAAGTGTGTGGACATGTGACCTGTGGGAACTCACATGAGTCACATGACGGGTTGGTCTGTGCCTGATAGGGTGTGTGTACAGGGGTGCCATACCCTCACAGGTGTGTGGACATGTGACCTGTGGGAACTCACACGAGTCACATGACGGGTTGGTCTGTGCCTGATAGGGTGTGTGTACAGGGGTGCCATACCCACACAAGTGTGTGGACATTTGACCTGTGGGAACTCACACGAGTCACGTGACGGATCGGTCTGGTGGACTGTTTGTTGTTGTTTTACGTCCTAGCAACATGTAAGGTCATATCAGGAGGGGTCGCATTCATGGCGACTGTATAGTGCTGCATCATTGGGAAACCAGGCCACCGGTACCATGACCAGATATCACACACAGTCACATTATCCTCATACTGTGCTAACCAGTTCTTCTCCTATCCTATTAATGCCAAGCACCAGGCTAGGTAGCGACAAGTATCAATTTTATGTCATCGATTTGACTCGGCTGGGATTCGAACTCGCGACCTTCCGCATGAGAAGCCTACGCTCTACCGATTCGACCACCACGTCCGAGTGGAGTGAACTGTGCTTGATAGGGTGTGTGTACAGGGGTAGGCCTACCACACTAACATAGGTGTGGTGTGTACAGCGAATGTACTATATCCACACAGGTGTGATGTGTATACCTGGATACTATTTACCTGACTGCAGAGCCAAATCGATATAGCAATGCAGAAGGTCATAGGTTCGAAACCCGCCCGGGTCAAACCAATGACTTACAAAGTTTATACTTGTCAGTATCTAGCATGCTGCACAGCATAAAGCTAGGATTCCTTACACGCGGTATGCGGCATGTGGCATGCGAATGCAAATGCGGCATGCGAACAGGTTGGGTCCTTTCACCCACACCCACACATAGTGTCAGGTTTCTCTAACACTGTTTTCTATGGCAAACGCAGCAGCATTCACATGCCGCACCGATGGCTACATGGACCGATTCAGTTGCTGCATTCGCATTCGCATTCGCATTCGGACGAATGGAATCACCCCCATTGACTTAGATGCTTTTCGATTTTTTTTGCCGCATTCGCATGCCGCATACCGCGTGTAAGGAATGTAGCCTTTAGGCCTTACTAGGATAGGGGAGTGACTGGTTTTCTCAGTATCACGCTATTGTGACTGACTGCGATATCGGGGCATGGTGCCATCGGTCTGATCATCCAGTGTGGTAACTCTACAAAGTAGCTATGAGTGTGCGTGCACTGACTGTACCCATCTTGGTATAACTTTAAATGTTATCAGGATGTAAAAGAACAAATAACAACGACCTGAATATGAGTACACCCATACAGTTGTTATGTATGCATATGGTACACCATATTTACACAGTTTTGTGTGTATACCTGTATACTATACACCAGGTTTCATGTGTACGTAGGGTGTACCACACTCACCGGCATTGTGTTATACCTGTATAACAGTATACACATACAGGTGTTATGTATACACATGATGCACCAAACCCACAAAAGTATCGTGCTTATAGCTGTGTATTACTATGTACATACACTGACACAGGTGTCATGTATTCACAGGATGTACCAGACTCACACAAGGGTCGTGCGTATAGATGTGTATTACTCTACACATTCAGGTGTCATCTATAAACAGGATGCACCATACCCACATAAGTGTCGTGCTTATAGTTGTGCATTACTATACACAACGGTGTCATGTATGCCCAGGATGCACCATACCCACATGTTAAGTTTCGTGCGTATAGCTGTGTATTACTGTACACATACAGGTGTCATCTATACACAGGATGTACCATACCCACACAAGAGTCGTGCTTATTATATCTGTATATTACACCCAAACATATGTCATATACACAGGGTGTACAGCAGTACCACACGTATCGTGTGTATGTCTGTAAAGAACGTGTGCATTTCAAGGCCACATTTCAGGGTCCATTGCCCAACTGGTTAGAGTACAGGGGCCGTATGCACCAATCGGAGTTAGGGCCTTAACCGCGGTTTGGCTAACTGTGGAAAATTGGTATGCACCAATCGGAGCCAGCGCTAACCGCGGAGCGTAGCCTAGGCTAAGCTACCCCAGTTTCAAATCAGGTTTAACTGCTAGCCGGGGCAGTTAGTGTGTGTATGGATGTAAATCTATTCAATGCGTTCATATTTAAGAGTTACATAGTCAAATAGTGAAATTTTATTAAATTAACCCTAAAATCGAAGCGAGATTAACGCTGATGCCGTAATGGCGGCGATATTAATATTTTCCAATCGACGAGTGTAAGGTAAACAAATCGCCGCCACCACAGCGACGTCGATATCCATACTGTCGACATCAAGTAAAAATGGCCGCCGCCGTCGCCGCCGAATCGGCGGGAATTTCTTACGCCCAGATCTATTAAATGCTGTCATATTTAACAGAATTACACACGCAATAAGTGAAATCTTATCAAATTAACCCTAAATGCGAACCGATATTAACGTTGCCGCCGAATTGGCGGCGTTATTCATATCGTCGACTGGAGGGAAATCCCAAATCTATAAATAAACTCATGGTCAGCTATCCGCCCCGGCTAAAACATTGGCGCATACCAGTTTATATTTTTTGCGGAACCCCTGGTACCCGGAGCTAGCTGACCGGAGTTAGTGCCTAGCTCCGGTTACGACTAGCACAACTTGGTGCATACGGGCCCAGGAAACTGTGGGATCAATCCCTGTCCGAGTCAAACTGTCGTGAGGTGAACTGACTCACCTTCCCACGTAAAATTCCACATAGACACATGGATAGCTGTGAGTTGTTTGATTGCATCGAACATCCTATTGTAGTCTAATACTAGTAATAGTTAGGAGACTAGCCCCAGAATGGCAGAAGTCTGGGTTTGAATACCGCCTTAGGCATGGTTACCTTTGTTTGTGACACCTCCCCGTCCCCACGACACAAACTATGAGATTGACCAAATTGATACTTGTCGCTACCTCCTTACCTGGCGCTCAGCATTGCTAGGATAGAACAAGAACATGTTGACTCAGTATCAGGATAATAGTATATCAATCCGGGCATGGTTCTAGTGGCAAGCTATCCCGGTGTGGTGGCAGCCCTATAAAGCAAATATGTAGTTTGAGTGTCGCTTTATGGCACGTTTGCATCAGTCCTGATATGACATTAGCTGTTGCTAGGACGTAAAACCCGAAGAAAGCAAACTAAACCCAGTGTGGACTGCCATATGGTCACACACACACACACACGCCCCCCCCCCCCCCCCCCCCCCACACACACACTGAGAAGGGCGACGTGACGCGGTGATCAGCGGGGCGTGAACAAAGTTACAATGTGAACACAAGTAATAGACTTAAAGAGTGAGGGAGATTGATGGCACCCTCGCCTGTGCCCCTCGTGTGTTTTCTTGCCAACTTCACTGATTTGCCTGCGACACAAAAGTGCGCAAATAAATCACCCACCCACCACCCTCACCCACATCCACCCACCCACATCCACCCCCCACCCAGACAGTAGAGGTGGAGTGGTATCCCCCTACCACCCACCACCTTGCTTAAAGCTGCACAATCCGATTTTGTTCAGTTTCCACCATTTAAAAAAGAAATGTGTATGAGTCAGCCTCACGAAAATGGGCCAATTGGTGGTTTATTTAAGATGTTGGCATCGCAATTCTTAAAGTGTATTGCATTTCTTTGTTTTATATTAAATTATCCTAGAAACAAATAAGGTTGTTGTATTTTCTTTACCTTTGCATTCAGGATAAATTTAAGGACTTTCCAATACATCTGTCAATGCTAAACTATATTTATACTGTTCGACGCCGACATCCAATGATCGATGCCGTCAACTTCCATCAATTGGCCTCTTTTCATGATCTTGACTCGTATAAATATATGAGTAGATTGGTCATTGGAATCTACTTTACCTCAGTTTGAAGTCGCTTTAGTTTTAAATAGTAAAAAGTTGCATAGTCAAATGAGGTATAAACTTTGCAAAACCAAAGTTCTTATGCTGCAGTCACACTACGACGCTTCTCGCCGGCGCGCCGCAAACGCGCAAAATAAGTTGTACGCGTCGAGACACGTCCAACTTTTAGGCGGTGTTGGGAAAAAGTTTGGCGTCAGCTCAGCGTGTTAGTAGCGCGTGGCCAACGTGTGTCGACGTGTGTGAAATCTTTAAAAAAAAGTTTGGCGCGATGTCTTCATATGACCTTAGATGTTGCTAGGGCATAAAACAACAATGCCCCAGTGTGGTGAAACGTGTGGGAACGACCCTCCCGTGCACGCAGCATCTGCCTAGCATTCGCATAACGTTATTCCAGCGTGTTTAACGTATTTCGACGCGCGCCTAATGTCCCAGTAATGTTCGACCCACACGTTGACAAACATCGAAAAGTTTTGTGCAAGCATAAAACTTTCGACGTGCGCCAATGTGCGCCGACGATCCTACCCGACCGTCAATGTCCATCAAGGTGTACCGACGTGCGCCTAACGCGCACGTAATGCTTCCCGACGTCTCCCAACGTTTCGCCAAAAACGGACACACGTCGACGCGCGTTGGAGAGAAGCGTCGTACTGTGACTGCTGCATTACCTAAATTGATCATGTTTCCAACGTACATACTGTTGCACTAATTATATTAAGCAATAATTTTGTTGCTGAATAGAGTGTCAATTTTTAAACATGTTACTGCTGAAGTCTTTTGTGTCCGAATTTTGATGTGCAGGCCAACATTAATTTGTAACATTTTCACTTTCAATATCTTCAAAGGTAGCCAGCCATTCATGAAGCAAGATATATTATAATTATCAACCTAATATATTTATCTTTAAATAAAGGGGGGGGGGGAGACCCTCAAAGCAAAAAAAAGGGTATAAACTCAAAACAAAAACAAAGAAAGGGCAGAAAGACTGCAACTTTAACTTTGGAGATATTTGAAATCAAAACAAGCTGAATTAATTTGGGTGTGCATGTCAAAATGCTAGAAGTCATGGCTGTTAAATCGACTTAGAATCCATATTATGTGACAATAAATATTGAATAAATGCACGAGTATTTAAGTTGCAAAAGTAGGATTAAATCTAGGCGACTGTTTTAGTTTAGAAAGTTTTGATGTTGATGTCATGTTAAGCTAGGATTCCTTACACGCGGTAAGCGGCATGCGGCATGCGGCATGCGGTATGCGAATGGGAAGATTCCTTCTACACGGCATGTGGCACACGACTGGCTATATTTAAAAAATAAAAATAAACAAGTATACTCCTTACTGCACTCTATATGACCAAATATTGCATTTATATCTATGTACCTTTTTGTACATCACATGGGGGTTCCTACCTTTATTATAGCCAAATTATAGATAAGTATTCATATTTTTGTGGCTCTGGTAGCATTTTTAGCAACCCTAACCCCCACCACCACCACTACCATATGTTTCCACTCAGCAGCCTTGGAGACTGCTTCCTAACAGGTCCGCGCTCCACCTTGTCCCGGATGTCCGTAATTATCAGTCGCCTCCTCCAGCCTTATATCAATGGACAAATGCGACTGATGCTTTTCTATTTGTACCCCCGTGCCGCATGCCGCACCGATCGCTACAGGGACCGATCGAGTTGTCGCATTCGCATTCGCATTCACATTCGCATTCGCATACCACGTGTAAGGGTTGTACCCATTGACTTCAAGGCGTTTCGATTTTTTGCCGCATTCGCATACCGCTTGCCGCATACCGCGTGTAAGGAATCCTAGCTTTATGCAGCTTTAAGTATCCAGGCCGTCCTGATTGGACCTTAGATGTTGGCAGGATGTAAAACTCCAACAAGCAATAAGTATCCAAGCAGGATGGGTTTTTTTTCTTCTTCTTTTTACAAAAGAGAAAGAAAGGGAAATGAGAAGAAAAGAGGTCTCCTGTGTTTTGACTCATGCGGTTGCGACATTTTGAAGCCTGACCCCCAACTGAGCTTTGCGTGGCTGTAATCAAGCGGCACTTAACACTCTCATGCCCCGGTCACATACATGTTAGTGGACGTAGTTGAACGTAGGTGAACGTAGTGGAGGCTAGCGTGGGTCAAATGTGGTGTAAGTACGTTAAACTACGGCAGGTTTTGGTATGGATAAATATGTTACGGTATGGATAAATACGTTACGGTACGTCAAATATGTTACGGTACGGATGAGGGTACTTTCAACTACGTTCAACTACGTTAGCCTCCACTACGTTCACTTACGTCCACTAATGGCTATGTGACCAGGGCTTTGTCCAAGTACACTAGAGTATGCTAGAGCATGCTAGAGTATGCTAGAGTATGTTAGTGTCATGGGGGTGATGAAAATGGGAAATACTGTGCCTAGAGCGGGACTCGAACCCACATCTCTTTGCATTCCGGGCCAGTGTGCTAACCATTACACCACCTAGGCTCCCTGATATCAACACACTCCCCACGCCTACCTGTCTATGTGGTTTCTTGCCTGAGAGGTCAGTGCAGACCACTACACTCGTCCCCCTGGAATTGTAAGTCTTGTAATGCTTACAATTACATACATACAGGCAATGCACTAACACATACATACACAGGGTAGGTTCAACAACCATACAGCGCAAAGCTTGTACAGGATCCTGATCACGGCAACCAGTGTCATGGGGGTGATGAAAATGGGAAATACTGTGCCTAGAGCGGGACTCGAACCCACATCTCTTTGCATTCCGGGCCAGTGTGCTAACCATTACACCACCTAGGCTCCCTGATATCAACACACTCCCCACGCCTACCTGTCTATGTGGTCTCTTGCCTGAGAGGTCAGTGCAGACCACTACATTAGCATCAAGAATGCAAATTCAGCCTCTAACATAGTGCTCTTTTGAACATGTCCAAAAATTAAATCGGACATCACGGCTCACCCACATTATTACCAAGTTAACATCATGGACAAGTATGGATGCTGGTACGTTCAACTACGTTCAACTACGTTCAACTACGTTCAACTACGTTCAACTACGTTAGCCTCCACGACGTTCAACTACGTCCACTAACATGTATGTGACCGCCGCATCATGCTTTTTTGTTAGTTTTTTTTATTCTAAAACTTTTGAATGCTTGTTCTGAAGGGTGTGACTAACAAGTGGGTGATTATAGGTGTGAAAAAAAGCACCGGGTTCCACACAGGGAGAGGAACTGGGCGATGGATCTGTGGTTTGGTAGAAAGAATGCTCAGGTTTGGAAAGGAAACCTGGAGGGTGTGCGCGTACGTGACCTTCTGTTCACCCCGGGTTGACCCATCGTTGACCCTGGGTTGACCTTGGGTTCTTAGGACGCTTGTTATACCGGCTGTACCCTAGATCTACATTACTGCAGGCATGGGTTTAGGGGCAGCTGTAGGGTGAGGGGGGGGGGGGGGGGAGGGTAACTAGCTGATACATGGGTGTGTGTGAGGAGGGTGGAACAGGAAACTAGCTGATACATGAGGGGATGGAAGAGGGAATTATCTGATACACGAAGAGGGGTGGAACAGGGAACTAGCTGATACTTGAGGGGACGGAAGAGGGAATTAGCTGATACATGAAGAGGGGTGGAACAGGGAACTAGCTGATACATGAGGGGATGGAAGAGGGAATTAGCTGATACATGAAGAGGGGTGGAACAGGGAACTAGCTGATACATGAGGGGATGGAAGAGGGAATTAGCTGATACATGAAGAGGGGTGGAACAGGGAACTAGCTGATACATGAGGGGATGGAAGAGGGAATTAGCTGATACATGAAGAGGGGTGGAACAGGGAACTAGCTGATACATGAGGGGATGGAAGAGGGAATTAGCTGATACATGGGGGGGGGAACATGGAACTAGTTGATACATGGGGTGTGGGTGGAACAGGGAACTAGCTGATACATGAGGGGATGGAAGAGGGAATTAGCTGATACATGGGGGGGGGGACATGGAACTAGTTGATACATGGGTGTGGGTGGAACAGGGAACTAGTTGATACATAGGGGTGGAACAGGGAAGTATTGATACATGGGGGTGGAACAGGGAAGTAGTTGATACATGGGGGTGGAATGGGGAACTGCTGATACATGGGGGTGGAACATGGACCTAGCTGATACATGGGTGTGGGTGGAACAGGGAACTAGCTGATACATGGGGGTGGAACAGAGAACTAGTTGATACACGGGAGGGGGGGGCAGGGAACTAGTTGATACATGGGTGTGGGTGGAACAGGGAACTAGTTGATACATAGGGGTGGAACAGGGAAGTAGCTGATAGTGATACATGAGGAGGGTGGAATTGGGAACTAGTTGATACACGGGAGGGGGGGGGGGGGGGAACTAGCTGATACCAGTATCGAAGTTGGATATGTAGGTTCAAGTCTAGAAAAGTGTTTTGTTTTTGAAAATGTGATGCTTTTATCTGACTATGCAACTTTAACACAGGTCTGCTTTGTATATATATATATATATATATATATATATATATATATATATATATATATATATCGCCTGTAATAAGCTCTGTAGTGCCTCCTCTCCTACCCCCCCCCCCCCCCCACCCCCACCCCACGTGTGATTTCACGGCTTTCGGTAACAAAGGGCTATATTCAGAGCGTGAAGAATTACAAACATTTTATGAGATGAGGATGGGTGTACGATATATATGTGTATTATATATATATATATACATATATATAATACACAATATATAGAGCACAGATATGTAGAGTACAAATATACAATACCCACATCCATTATATATATATTATGTTGAGCATTTTCTGTGAGGCATTTATCAAAATATGCTATTTTGTTTATTTGTTGAAATGTAAAGGCCACTTGGTAGTGCTTCACCCCACCCTCACACACACGCACATGCACACACACATACACACACACGCACACACACACAGACACACGCGCACACACACACAGGTGGCGTACAGGTGAGTCTCCAGGTGGTGGTCAGGGATTGGTCTTCACTAGAGCGGAATCGACCCGCCTCACCTGTTCCTGGTCACCCTGGGGACTTCGCTTAAAGTTGCATAGTCCGATGTTTTGGGGTTTAGGTAATTTTTTCTGAGATAAATATATTAGGTGGGTTGTTATAATCTACCTTACTTTAGTTTGAAGTAACTTTTATTTTAGATGGCTAACTTTGGAGATATTTTAAGCGGAACCATGTGAAATTAATTTTGGCAAGCATGCCAAAACTCTGACACCATAGGCTTCTGCAGTAATCTGTTCTATTCATTTGTCTCAGCATTCCCTTCTGTGTGATGACAACTGTTTAATAAGTGTGCTAGTATCTAAGTTACATATGGGGGATCAAATCTAGGTAATTGTTTGGGTTTTGAAAATGTGATCGTTCATCGGACTATGCAGCTTTAACTGTGTGTCCTGCGTTCGGTGTGCTGTGTATCTGTACTGTGTGTTCTGTGTATGCCCTGTGTGCTGTGGGTGTGCACTATGTGATGTGTGTGTACTGTAGTATGTGTGTACTGTGTGTATGTACTGTGTACTCTTTGTATGTACTGTGTGATGTGTGTAAGTACTGTAGTATGTGTGTATGTATTGTAGTAACTAGTATGTGTGTGTTGTGTACTGTGTGCTCTGTGTATGTACTGTATGTTGTGTGTATGTACTTCGTTTTGTGTGTATGTACTGTGTTCTGTATGTACTGTGCAGTGTGTGCTGTGTGATGTGTGTATGTACTGTACGGTGTGCTCTCTGTATGTACTGTGTGTTGTGGGTATGTACTATGTGTTGCGTGTACTGTGTTCTGTATGTACTGTGTGATGTGTGTACTGTGTTCTGAATGTAATGTGTGTACTGTGTTCTGTATGTACTGTGTGATGTATGTACTCTGTTCTGTTCAGTGTCTACTGTATGTACTGTGTGCATTGTGTACTGTGTTCTGTATGTACTGTGCAGTGTGTACTGTGTGTACTGTGTTATGTCTTCTGTATGTACTGTGCGCAGTGTGTACTGTGTTCTGTATGTACTGTGTGCAGTGTGTACTGTGTGCTGTATGTACTGTGTGCAGTATCTACTGTGTGCTGTACGTACTGTGTGCAGTGTGTACTGTGTTCGGTATGTACTGTGTACTGTGTTCTGTATGTACTGCGTGCAGTGTGTATTGTGTATTATATGTACTGCGTACAGTGTGTACTGTATGTGCTGTGTTCAGTGTGTACTGTGTTCTGTATGTAGTGTGCAGTGTGTACTGTGTTCTGTATGTACTGTGTGCAGTGTGTACTGTGTTCTGTATGTACTGTGTGCAGTGTGTACTGTATGTACTGTGTGTAGTGTGTACTGTGTTCTGTATGTACTGTGTTCTGTTTTACAGTGTGTACTGTGTTCTGTATGTACTGTGTGCAGTGTGTACTGTGTGCAGTGTGTTATGTATGTACTGTGTTCTGTATGTACTGTGTGCAGTGTGTACTGTGTTCTGTATGTACTGTGTGCAGTGTGTACTGTGTTCTGTATGTACTGTGTGCAGTGTGTACTGTATGTACTCTGTGCAGTGTGTTCTGTATGTACTGTTTTCTGTATGTACTGTGTGCAGTGTGTACTGTGTTCTGTATGTACTGTGTACAGTGTGTACTGTGTTATGTAGGTACTGTGTGCAGTGTGTACTGTGTTCTGTATGTACTGTGTGCAGTGTGTGCAGTGTTCTGTTTGTACTGTGTGCAGTGTGTACTGTCTTCTGTATGAACTGTGTGCAGTGTGTACTGTGTTCTGTACGTACTGTACCGTGTGCTCTGTGTATGTTCATTACCCCAACCACAGTAGTTTACAATACTCTACATCCAGACCGCCCCCCTAAACCACAACGTAGTACGCGTCAACATTTTCTCAGAGAACATCTCACTTGTTTATGATATTTCGATTGGTGACGATTGAACACTGTCTCAGCAGTAATAGTCATATTGATAGTGAAGTTTGTGTTCGGTTTCATGAAAAGAAAAGTGCTTAATCACATAGATAATTTTACATTAAGATTCATCCAAAATTCTGAAATTGCTAAATACAGCTTTGAAGTGGCTAAATCTGTGTCAAATAATGGCGAACACCCACAGTCACAAGACAGCTAAAATTACAAACGGCAAAACAACCAAGTTGACCTTAGGTTAGCCACTCTAAAATTTGTTCATACTTTGCTAACCTCGCATGTTATTTACATTTAAAAATTCTTGGCACATGTCCATGAAATCCACATCATCTGCAAAACCATAAATCCACACATTCTAGGAGAATGGGTGTCAGTGTCAGTGGACACTGACATCATTTGAATTCAGGGGTGTGTGTGGGGGGGGGGGGGGTCAAGAGTGAGGAGAGGGGGTGGTTCCGGTGGTTCTCTCCTTAGGAAAAGGCATATGTTAGCCAGGAGTGGCCAATGCGGCAGTCGATAAGGACCAACTTTTGTCGCGCCAATCACCATTTGATTCAAGTTGCATTGTCCGATGGTTTTGAGTTTCTGACATTTTTCTGATATAAGTATATTAAATTGATCATTATAATCTACCTTACTTTAGTTTGAAGTAACATTTAATTGAAATACCTTTTGAGATATTTGAAATTCAAACATGTGAAAATAATTTTGGCAAGCACGCCCAAACTGTGATACCATAGGCTTCTGCAGTAACAGGTTCTATTAAATTGACCCAGTGTTCCCTTATATATGGCGATAAATACTTAGTAAGTGCATCAGTATCTAAGTTAGATATGTAGAATAAAATCTAGATAATTGTTTTGATTTTGAAAACTTGATGCTTCATTGGACTATGCAGCTTTAAGGTTGCATTGTCCGATGGTTTTGAGTTTCTGTCATTTTCTGAGATAAATTCTTTTTTTCTTGAAGATTTATACTGCCTATCATGGATAAGTCTGAATAGACTTGTTTTCACCATAAGACAGTTTGTCGATAGAAAGCCCGAGCCTACACTTTTACCGAACCAAACGATTTTGAACCTCCCACACCACATAGACATGGTATGAGAGCAACTGGCCTTTGATGACGCTGTAAGTTATACACAGCGGTGGAAATCCAAACTGGCAGAGGTAGGGGCATGGGGAATCGAACCACTGACATTCAGATTAGGAGTCTGACCTAGAGAAAAGTCAGACACTCTAACCACTCCGCCACAGAGAACACCACATTATTAGGTTCATCATTGTAATCTACCTTACTTCAGCTTGAAGTACATTGATTTGAAATGGATAGCTTCGGAAATATATAAAGTGCAAGCATGTAAAATTAATGTTGGTAAGCATGCCAAAACTCATACAGAATAGGGTTCTGCAGAAACAGGTTCTATTAAATTTCATTGCCTCAGTATTCCCTTATGTGTGGTGACAAATGTTTAATAAGTTCATCAGTACCTAAATTAGATATGAAGAGCTCAGGTGCAAAACAACGTAAACACCGATCCAAAAATAGAGATAAACATTGAAACCAAACCATCAAACAAATAATTTGGTTACATTCCTATTCTTTTGTTCATTGCTCCATTATGATTTCATCAGATGAAAAGTGGAACTAGTCAGAATTAAAATTACCTTGAGGTAAAAATCTTTTGTTAATTCAATTTTTGGATTGGCATTTATGTGGTTTTGCGCCTGAACTCTTCATATGTACGATCAAATCTAGATAATTGTTTTGATTTAGAAAAGTTGATGTTTTTTTCGGACTGTGCAGCTTTAATCTTTAAAGGTGAATTGGGGGCAACCCAACGTTTTCAACTTGTCCACGGTGGTTGGTGGTAGAAACCTTCTTGATAATGATATGTGATGTGTGCTTTCTAAGACCGTGGCGATGTTGAAAACGTTGCGTGGCCCCTAATTCAAACAGACAGCGTCACATGATCACTTAGTGTAGACCTGCCACATGATACCGATTACCCGTATCCGATACGGATTTTTGTGTTATTTTTAGTGATACAGCCATACTAAATGTTGATACAGATTTTTAGTTAAATTTATGGAAATAAAATAAAAATGTGTAACCACATCATTCCCTTATATGTTATATAGATTCACAACAGTACGGTATAAACTATAATGGAACAATTGTTTATTGTTATTGCCTAACTAAATTTATAATAGATGAATGAACAAAATCATGTAGCTCGTTGTATATAATGTTTGAGTAATAACATCATGTAATTCTATTCACATGTTTTTTTTATGATATGCGGGACATGAATCTGTGTCACATATTATTTTTAATATACTTTAAATAAAAGATTTTGTACCTGAAAATAATTATAATTCTCAATAATTCCACTTTTCATATAATCACATGGTTATTGAGCAATGAACAACAAAGTAGGAATATAACAAAAAATAACTTTTTGGAGGTTTGATTCTGATGTTTATCTCAATTTTTGGATCAACGTTTACGGGGTTGAATTGCGCCTGAACTCTTCATATGTATATGAATTATTTTGTGTGTTTTTTTGGTGTGTTTTGTTTGTTTGTTTAACGAACCCCTAACACAAAAAGTAGACATCGGCTATTGGGGTGTTATGTGATACAGATTCATACAGGAGTTTAGGTGGAAAAAATACAGATTGCCATCCAAAAAAAATGTGGACGGTGTGTAGTGACTGACCTCAGACGTCCACGGGACGAGCTGCTCCTTGGACGGCGTCCACTTGGGCTTCCGCCAGCGTTTCGGGAGGAGACGCCGGGTCGCGGCGGGCGACTTGGCCTTGTGCATGCCTGCGGGGGAGACAAGATGGCCGTTATTATGTCCGCTCTTATCCACAGCGGAAGTCTGCTTCACGAACAGCCCGCTGTAGTGTGACAGGAAGCCATAGTCGTCGTCATCGTCATCATCATCATCGTCGCTGTTGGCGTCCCTAGGCACGCCGCCGCCGCCATTGTCATCGTCGCTCTCCCCGCTCAACAACATGGCGGCGGCGTGCGCCGAGACGCAACCGGAAGTGCTGCGTGTGCGCGGCCGGAAGCCACCTAGCGGCAACTGGTTGCAGACGCTGCTGCCGCCGTTGGTTTCCGGTCGCGGCGCCATCTCCGAGATGGTGAAGAGGTTGAACTTGAAGTTCTTTCCGCCACCGGAAGTGCCGCTCGCCGTTGATGACCCATCAGAGGGCGTGGGCGAGGCGGGCGTGGTGGGCGGAGATGGTTCAGACGCGGGCCAGGCGTGATGCTGCTGAGGCAGCCCGATGTACCGCTGGTAATTGTGGAGGTACTCAGCGTTCTCAGCCAGCATCAGTTTGGGCCTCCTCAGGCAGCCGAGGTCGGCCGACATGGAGCGCTGGGTGCGACCAGGATGGCGGCTCGCTCCGCCCGTCGCCCCGTCACTGACGGCGCAGCAGCCCGGCGACACCGCCAGCACCCCCAGCGGCGCGTGGCGGCTCGCCGACTTGTAAGTCTGCGCGAGCGCGCGATGCAGCGCGAGAATGTGCGCGACGCTCGCCTCGTACTCACAGCCCACGTCGGGCGACGCCGGCGCCGGTGACGTGACACCTGGCGACGTGAGGCCGGGGGAGGAGGGCGGCGCCGAGGACGCGCCGCTGAGCACGCCGTCGCTGCCCTCCTCTGACAGTTCACTTCCGGTTGACATAGATTCGCCGTCGGAGCGCGGCGCCTCGCCGGCCCTGAGCAGCGTCATCACCGTACGGTGTCGGACCGGAAGTTGCCGACTATGACCGGAAGTCGGTCGGTGAAGTAGGGATTGGGGGGCGGGGGGGCTGGTGGTGGTTGTGGTGGTGAATCTAAGGGAACGGGTGCTGGTTGCAGCCCCTGTGTGCAGCGACTGTAACCGAGATGGCGGAGTGGGGGCGGGGGGGCGGTCTGAGGATGGGGTGGAGCCGGGTCGGTGCCGGTAATGTAGACGCCCGGCCGTCATGCCCCGACGCCTTCAGGGGCGCGGAGACACGGGGTGGTGCGCTTCATGCCCCGGTGGCTACAGAAAGTATCCCTTTAAACGGCAGCCGCACTGGGCTCCGCTATGCCACGCTAGGCGGTCACACGGGGCGGAGTGAGGCGGGGCGGAGAGGGGAAGGGGCGGAGAGGGGAAGGGGTGGAGAGGAGAGGAGCTGGGAGGGGAGGAGAAGAGTGGGGGTGGGGTGGGATGGGGCGGAGGAGCGGCGACGGGGCGGAGCGGAGAGGAGCGTAGCGGGGAGGAGAGGAGTGGGGGCGGGGCGGAGAGGAGAGGGGCGGGGGCGGGGCGGAGAGCCAGGTTGAAGTTACAGGGAGGACGTTACCCGCAGTAACGTAACAATACCAACAGCAGTGTACTAGTAGTAACACATGTAGAACAAGGTATGTTGGCACGGCCACAACTGTGTGTGTAGGGTGTGTACTGTTACAGGCTCTCAGTTGAAGGATCACAACTCACACAAGTCCGGTAATACCAGGCAATCCCTATAGACTGTAGATTATAGACTAAAGAATATAGACTATAGACTGTGGTAAACTCCACGCTCCCTTGTAGTGGTTGTTCCACTTTAACTAAGGCTAAACACTTATCCCACCTACATCCATGGTCTGTCTCTGTGTGTTGGTATCGCGTACATCCAACGGTCCAACTTGACAGTACCTCACCGTTAAAGCAGCTAAGTGTCCCACCACCTCCATCCACTCTAACTGACTGACTGACTGTCTGCGGTCTGGCTGCTGCTGGTAGGCCGCGCACGGCGCCCACAGTGCGAGGTTGTCGGGCGGCCCGGGCCGACACGCGGTTGGCCGTCCCCCTGGTGGTCGCCGCCTCCTCCCGTGGGGACACGGGCGTAACAGCCGACCTCGGCGGGCACCCACTCACTGCAGTCCGTCACAACCCTCGGGCGGAGGTCCCCTTCCGGGCAGGCGGGCAGTGACGGGCCGACGGGCCGACAGTTCTACCGGCAGGTGCCGGGGTGTGGCGCTGCGTTTTAACAAGTCCAGCCCTCCTCTTAACCAGCCTCCAACCAGTCACAGGTTATCATCACAGAGCGCCTCGGGTACAGATAGATATATAGCAGTGTGTGTAATGTATAAGTAGTTGGCGCACCTCCCTCCAGGTGGCGTGTGGCAGGTGTGTGGTGGTGGTGGTGGTGGTGGCGATGGTGGGCGGTGGTGGGCGGTAGGCGGCGCTGAGGTATGCGCGCCGCTTTACTTACTCACTCGGGCGGTGTGCCTCTCTCTTCTCTCCCCACATCGACTGCAGGTAGACCTGCCGCGGCTCCGGCAGCATACGCGGCTACACGGGGCACCGGGCGCGGGGAGTGGGGAGCCGGGCGTGGGGAGCCGGGAGCCGGGCACGGGGCGGGGAGCAAACGGAGTCCCGGGGCATCTTGTGGTTCGACCGTCACTGAGCCCGGCGTTGTGGGTAGCGCCCACGAGACCCGCCCCTCTCCTGCCTCCTCCCCACTGCCCCCTCCTCCCTATCCCCCACTCTCTCTGCCCCCCCCCCCCGCCACTACCACGACCCCTCCCCACCCACTCCCGTACCCAAACCTTTCTCTTTCTTCTCCACTGTCCGGACGCAGTGGTTGAATCGGTAACACTAATGCCCGGTACACACCTACCGTATACGATTCGCGCACTAAAACTGGATGGCCGACGCAACGCGCTCCGACTCGGTCCATCCCGTTTGCGACTTAAAACTGACGACAGAGGGTGCGCACATATACCGATCGGATGTGTGCACATATACCGTCCGATTCGCGACTGCGTTCCACGAACCTGGTGTATTTAGCGCGAACTACACTGGCAGCAGCGCCTCCTAGCAGTTGTTGATCGGCCGTCGGTCAGCAACGCTAGATGGCGCCAAGTTGTTTTTAGCGCTCCGACTGGCGTCGGGGCCGTGAACCGTCGGTGAGGTGTGAAAGCTGCGGGCCCGGGGGATGGCGAGGGGACGTTGAGCAACGGGCGTCGGGTGAGGCGCGGCGCGGGGAGGGTCTCTTCCTCTCCTCTCCTGCGTGACAGCCCGGGGCGGGGGGAGGGTCTCTTCCTGTCCCTTGCCGCGCATAAAATGCAATGCTTGCTGTGCATTTCGACCAAACTGACCAGCAACATGGCACCGCGTTCAACTGCTCAAAAGCGAGCCACGGCTCTTGCGCTCGCTTTGCTTGTCATACGCCGTCGCCGACGACGTCGGAGGATTGCTCGAAATGTGTGGGTTCGGCCACACATCGCTCAAAGACCGGAGCTAGGAGCATTCAATGCCCTGATGGCCGGTCTACGCAGGGACGAGCCACAGGCCTTCACCAACTTCAGCCGTATGCCGTCGGAGCAGTTCGACGAGTTGTTGCACCTGGTGGAGGGTCGTATCGCGCGCCAAAACACCAGATATCGAGCGTCGATATCGGCTGCGGAGAGGTTGGCCGTCACGCTGCGATTCCTTGCAACTGGTAAGGACTTAATTTTATTATATTTGTCTCCGCTCACATTTAAATATATTCAAATTGAAATAAACCGATATATAATTGAGTTGAGCAAACATATTTTCTTAGTCCTTGTCATATTTGTTATGAATTGTAAATCACAATTTTTAAATCACGACAACTCGAAATGTAAATAAACCGAAATAATATAATTTTGTTTGTAGGTGAATCCTTCCGGAGTCTCAGCTACCTGTTTCGTGTGGGGGCAACCACCATCGGCCAAATTGTCCCCGAGACCTGCGACGCCATCTACCAGTCGCTGAAAGAAGACTATTTAAAGGTAAGATTGTTTTATATAGGTTTTTTATTGAAGTGCACACAACCTAAAATGAAAACCGTAACCACGTTAGAATACAGTAACAACTGCCACAGCAGGTTTCAGAGCTACATGTTTGGCGCACTTGAATAACGTTAACAGACTATTTTAGTTTTCATACTCGATTTTCATTTTGTAGCGTACTTGTATGGACAGGGTCACATGACCGTTCCCGGCCCGGCGATTGGCTGATGCGTTAAAACCCCGACGCGATCGATCGCCGACTAGCACACACCTACCGTATACGATACGACTGACCGCTCACATATACCGATTCACGAACGGGCCGATTCGTTTTTCGAATCGGTTGCGATTCGAGTTGTAAGCTCTAAAACTGAGTTTTATACGCGAATCGTAAGCGTCTAGTGTGCGCGGGGGCCGCACACCTAACGACTAAAACTCAGTTTTATGCGCGAAACGGGCAGTTTTAGATCGTATACGGGAGGTGTGTACTAGGCATTAAAGCGCCGGTTTCCCGTGTGAAAGGTCCGGGGTTCTAATTCTGGCCGAGTCAAAGTAACGACAATTGGTACTTGTCGCTACCAAGCTAGGTGCTCGACATGGGTAGGGCAAAGACTAGTTAGCTCAGTATTAGGATAATCTGAGTGAGTGCATATATTGGGTCATGATGTTGATGGCCTGGTCTCCCAGTGGGGCAGCATTTGCGTCAAATGATTAACACCATGTGACCAGTGCCTTGTCGGCCATCATGGTTGGATAGAAAGTACAGTTATAACACTGCTGATGCAGTGGCGACGTTAATACTAATAATAGCGTTTCGATTTGGGGTTTAATTTAACCAATTTCACTTTTTGAGTAAGCTATTCTCATAAATAACATTATTTCAACCTCCTAGTGAATATTAATGATTCTAAATAACAGAATTAGGTCATAGCAGTGAATAGATTTGTGCTTTAACACAAATTTACATTCAGCAATATCGCTGCCGATGCGGTGGCATTAATATCACTTCGATTTTGGGTTTAATTTGACCAAATTTCACTCTTTGAGTAAGCTCTTCTCATAAATAACATTATTTCAACCCCCGAGTGAATATTCATGATTCTACATGACAGAATTAGATCACAGCAGTGAATAGATTTGTGCTTTTTGTTTTATTTACATACACTTGATAGCAGAATGAACTGCTTCTATCCAACCATGATGCAGGAGTAGTGTGATGCCTACGTCACACGCAAATCCTCAGTAGACGGGTTTGTCATTCTAGTGCTGCCATGCATTGTTGGATGCATGGAAGAAAAACAAACCCGCGAGAAGCACATGGCGCATGCTAATATACTGGGTGCAGCTATGAAATGTGCTAGTTTGAGCTCATCTCAGCTCTTGTTTGAATCATAGAATACCAACTAAAAAATATATATAATAAATTAAGATATTAATCTTTTATCCAGCATTGCATTTACATCAATATAATCAGCACATCTTATGCCATGTGCATTTAGATTTAGACAAATCTGGGCACTCAGACTAGTGTTAGACTTAGAGCCACCAGCTTTTATTTATATCCTATGGTTAATGACATGTAGAACTAGAAAATGAGTAGGGTTAATCAGATATTGGTTACATATTTCTCTGAAACAAGTGTCGGTTCACACATTTGCAGTTTTAATATTTAGAACATGAATTAATATGGTGATGTGGATATCAGCCTTAAAGTGACTGATTGTTTTGTGTGGAATTATATGTTTCTTAGCTCAAAATGTTTAACTATGGCTCATTTTGTCTTAGATATTTTCATCAGATTATTATATTACATGTGTGCATCCATGTTTATGCCAACGTGTTATGTATTTCTATTAATTTTGAATAAACTCAAAGTTTTGCCCTATGTGTATCAGCAAACTCATTGGCCAGATGCCTTTGCTTTGCTCTCGACGCCGTTTTCTGCGAATGCGCAGTCGGAATGACGATCTCATCTATTGATATGAGTTGCCAGGAGTGGACACTGTTATAAATTGGTGCCCATCCCGATATGACCTTAGATGTTGCTAGGATGTAAAAGCCCAACAAATATCAACAAAAAACATCAACAAACATCATCAACAAACAACTATCCGCCTCCTCCGCTAACCCATGAACCCGACCCTCCTCTCCGCCACCGCCATATGCTACAGCAGCGCTGCGGCGGCAGGGTGCTGAACTACAGTTGTGTACAGGCGGGCGCCCCCCCCCCCCCCCCCGCCCCGCCCCCTCCACCCGCCCCTCCCCCCGCCCCTCCCCTCCCCCTGCCCCTCCCCTCCCCCCTACCAACATGCATACCGTACCGCATAAAGTGCACAATACAGGACCCACATACCCAGCCCCCACCCCCACCCCCACCCCACCACACATCAACCTCGACAGGTAACCGCACACCTGCGGGTAACCTCACCCCCCTACCGCCCCCCCCCCCTACTACAGACATCCCTGCACGCCCCCCTATCCCACCCCAATGTTCGCCCGGTGGCGCCCCCTGACGTGGGTTATCGATAATGAGAGATATGTGGGTTGGGGGAGGGGTGCGAGGGGATGCAGTTAGTTGGGCCAGACTTCACTAACAATTCGTCGAGATTTACACGCCATTCTGTTTCAACCTGTTATTACTGTTGCGTAGTCCGATAGTTTAAAGTTGCATAGTTTGATGGTTTTGAATTTCTGTATTTTTTCTGAGATAAAAATATTATATTGATCACTAGTATGTACTTTACATTAGTTCAAAGTTACTGTTAATTTAAATGGTGAACTTTTGAGATATTTTGAGTGCAAACATTGAAAATTAGTTTTGGCAAGCTTGCCAAAACTCTGACACCGTAAACCTCTGCAGTACCAGGTTATGTTAAATCGACTCAGTTTTGCCTTCTATGCAGAAACACATGCTTAATAATAATAAGCGCATCAGTATCTAAGTTAGATATGTAAAATCAAATCTAGATAATTGATTTGGTTTTGAAAATTTTATATTCCATTGGACTATGCAGCTTTAAACGTTTTTTTTTTTTTAAAGATGAGTATTTTGCGTTGCTCGTAGCTGGTAGCTATTTGAAATGCAAACATGGAAAATTAATGTTTGTTTGTTGGTGTTTTACATCCTGGCAACATCTAAGGTCATATCAGGATGGGTGCCGACTTGTGACAGTGCACACTCATGACAACATTATAGTGTTGTCCCACTGGGAAATCAGGCTGCTGGCACCATGACCCGATATCCCACTCAGTCACATTATCCTGACACTGAGCTAACCAGTCCTTGCACTCTCCTGGTAATGCCAAGTGACAGGCTATAGGTAGTAACAAGTATACATTTTGTAAGTCATTGGTTTGACTCGGCTGGGATTCAAACTCCTGACCTTCTGCATGAGAAGCCTGTGCTCTAACTGATTTGGCCACAACGTCCAGTCCCAAATTAATGTAGATGTGTACACCAAAATCTTTGTTCGCCTAATAAATAGTGGTTCACTCATTCACGATTTATTGCAGCTATGACTCAGTAATGATTTGCTACTTATCTGGTATGTCCTGTCTGTGAGAAAGTGCATATAAAAGACCATTGCTGCTTATCAGGAAGAGTACCTTATGTTTTGTCCAAAGAAATGTGTCACAATGACCATATGCTTGATGTCCAATAGCCAATGATAACAATCAATATGCTCTAGAGTCGTCGTTGAATAAAACAAGCTTTTCTTTACTTATCTGTTATGACTCATTAATGATTTGTTGCTGTTTGGTGCTAATGTGTTATGCTGTGAATTTTCAGCAGTACAGTGAGTGAGCGTAACTGCTGCTGAGGGATGGGCGAGAGGTCATGCGGTACCAATAGATGACCTAATGAGTAGAGATGACCAGTCAATGACTTGGTGTCTGGGGAGTAGATGGATCTTCTGGCTTATTATACTCGTATAATGGCTTATACAGCATGTGTATATATTATGCATATACAAATATATTTTTTCTTGAAGATTTATACTGCCTATTATGGATAAGTCTGAATAGACTTGTTTTCACCATTAGACAGTTTGTCGATAGAAAGCCTGAGCCTACACTTTTACTGACCCAATGGATTTTTAGCCTCCCACACCACATAGACATGGTATGAGAGCAACTGGCATTTGATGATGCTGTAAGTTATACACAGCGGTGGAAATCCAAATTGGCAGAGGTGGGGGCACAGGGAATCAAACCACCAACCTTCAGATTAGGAATCCAACCTAGAAAAAAGTCAGATACTCTAATCACTCCACCAAAGAGAACACCACATGAGTTCTCAGTTACAAATGTAAAAACTCTGGAGAAGCTAGCTACCTGAAGCTACTAGCTAGCTGAGAAGAAGAATGGTTCCAGCATTGCACACTAGGGCAGGTTGGTTCTAGCTGCACTGGCGCCACCTATCTTTGTATGTATTCAATTAACCATTCATCCCTTCCAACAAACATATGTATATTCATATAAAACATGATCTATATATAACATATATCACATAACACAAGGTGGTGATTCAAAAGGACAACGTAACTAGTAAAAGTTGCAACGTGCCTCTTTTCGTGCAGCGTGTTTTCTATTTATGATTCAATGAGAGATGGGATGCAAAGCCACAACCGAAAAGGTAGGTATTGCTCAGTTAAGAGCACAATGGAGAAGGCAATGGCAGACAGGCTGCCAAGAAAGCGGAAGTGGCTGCACTTCCGGCAGAAAGGTGTTATGGGTAGGCTAACCTGGCGGGTAACTTGAGAATTAGAGGTGAGTGTAAGAAGCTGCTAGAGTTATTAGAGCTGGAACTGCCGCCTCGTTCTGAGTCATAAACAAAGGGATTGTATCAAACGCAGCCACGCGCCATTTTGAAAGTAAATAGAGCAATGTGACCTTGACTGTTCAGGCGCCAGAGGGGGACACATTTAGCGTAATATTAAAAAGTCTAACCAGACGGGATGGCTGAATGAGTTGCGCAGTTCAAACCCTGGTCGAGGCAAACCAATAACTTATAAATTGATGCTTGTCGCTTCCTATCCTGGTGCTTGGCATTAATAGGATAGGCCAAGGACTGGTTGGCTCAGTGCCAGGATAATGTGACTGAGTGGAGTCATAGCGTTGGCAGCCTGGTCTCCCACTGGGGCAGCATTATAAAGTTGCCCAAGTGCACACTGTCACAAGTCTGTGCCCATCCTGATATGACCTTAGATGTTGCCAGGATGTAAAACTCCAACAACCAACCAATTAAATGGAAGTGAATTATTAGTAAGATTGGTCCTGGTTTGTATAGATTTAGTAAAGTTGCATGGTCCGACGAATCCTAACTTTTTTTTACATCCTAGCACCATCTAAGTTCATATCACGAGGCGCATCAACTTGTGATAGTCCATACTCATGGCTGTTTAGTACTGCCACACTGGAGTACCATGCCACTCAACAGAAACACCGTATCACTTCGGTGGCCGAATCAGTAGAGCATGGGCCTCGCATGGGGGTGATCGGGTGTTCAGTTCCCGGTCGAGTCAAACCAATGGCTTATAACATTGTTACTCACCTGGTTGTTTCCTAGCCTGGGGCTCAACATTAATTTGACTGGTTAGCTCAGTGTCAGGGTAATGTGACTGAGTTGGATATCGGGTCATGGTGTCGGCAGCCTGATTTCCCAGTGGGGCAGCACTATAAAATCACCATGAGTGCGCACTGTCACAAGTCAGTACCCGTCCTGATATGACCTTAGATGTTGCCAGGACGTGAAACTCCAACAACCAACCAAAGTCTGTCAGTGCGCGCCATATAAGATGCCTCCTAAATGGCAGCTCTGACACCTCGAGCAGCTACACGGATCAGCGTATCACCGGTGCTGATAACAAACTGCACTCTCCACGCCGACTCTCTCCTCCCATCATGCACTCTCCACGCCGACTATCTGCCTCTGTCTGAGCGAACACACTGCAGCCTACAAAAGGATCAGGTTCGAGAGTGAAGGACCAGTCAGCCATAAGGCTGAAATCTACATAGGTGCATTGATGCATGGAAGATTGGACTTGAACTTTAACTTAAACTTAAAGCAGAAAAAGTTCTGATCTGGGCTTTTGTGTACATTTCACTTAACCAGACGGGATGGCCGAATGAGTTGGAGTTAGGGCGTCCGTCTCCCATGGGGTCATGGGTTCGAACCGTGGTCGAGTCAAACCAATGACATAAAAATTGATATTTGTCGTTTCCTAGCCTGGTGCTCGGCATTATTAGGATAGGGCAAGGACTGGTTGGCTCAGTGTCAGGATAATGTAACTGAGTGGGATATCAGGTCATGGTGCTGGCGGCCTGGTCTTCCAGTGGGGCACCACTATAAAGTCGCCATGAGTGCGCATTGTCACAAGTCGGTACCCATCCTGATATGACTTTAGATGTTGCTAGGATGTAGAACAACAAATAAACAAACATTTCACCTCTGAACCTGCGAAAGTAGACTGAAGGTCATCATTACAATCAGTGATGAAAATCACAACTGCTTTGCATTGGAAATATATTAGTTATTAGAAAAAATGCTCTATGTGACTGACAATCACAATGTGGTGCGACTGGTATAGTGTTAGTGACGAGGAAGCCCGGTGGTGGCGCCACCACTCACATGGGTGGAGTCAAGGAGGCACAGTACAGAATAATAACATGTATATAATAACAATAATTCCCTTCCACACCTATATACTCGCATAATGCATTATAGATGATAGATATATGTATATGTTATTTTTCCGAAAGCGGATATGTTTGAAAGTGAGATGCGACTGACCGTTGGAGTCAGTTGGTCAAGGGTCAGAGTCGGCGGGATGCAGAGAATGACCGACTATCAGTATCAGTATATCGAGTTAGTTTGGTGTGTGAGCTAGACGGGAAACTGAACCTCTGTCTCTGCCATACAGGAGCCGGTGCGTGTAACCTCTAGGCTGCCTGCGTTCGCTGTCTGTAGTCATGCTGCCCCACCCTCACCCCACACACTTAGCCTGTAGTTACCTGGAACCTGGTAGTTACCTGGTTGTGAGTGGGCAGTATATCCCCAACCAGGAGGAACACTTGCAACTGCTTCAACATTTATTTATTGGTTTTATTCTTCTTAATATTTATATTTTTGTAAATTACTTGATTAAGCGGTGGAAATTTCAATCGCGGACAATTGGTCTTCCTCATACCACTGCTCCATGTCCTATCCTACTAATGCTAAGAAGCATGACAAGTATAATTTTTTAATTTGATTTGATTCGACCAGCGTTCAAAGCTGGGGGTTTGTATCCCATGGTATATCAAAACGGGAGACGGACGCTCAACTCATTCGGCCATCCTGTCTAGTTTATTTTTATTGCTTTGTTTTAAAACCACCCTTTTTCGACAAATAAGAAACAAGAAACACATCTCGCTGGACAATCAAATCTGTTGGTTGTTGCTTTACGTCCTAGCAACATCGAAGGTCATATCCTGACGGGGGTCGGTAGAGCAACAGTCACGTCGCGGGGTTTATGCAGAAGCGCTTAGTCTCCACCTAGCGTCACGCCCGTGAACCAGGATGTATGTGCATAGACGCCGTAGCCATGGCAACCGGCTCCTTGACCAATCTATGACTAAGGCCTACGTCAGGGCACACCCAGCTGAAGTCTCCCGCCACGTGTTAGTTGCAAATCAACACTGGAGTTACCAGATCGGCTCTCTCGCTCTCTCTTTCTCTCTTTCTGTCTCTGCCTCTCTTTCTCTCTTTCTCTCTATTTCACTCTTTCTCTCTTTCTCTCTCTTTTGCGCTTTCTCTCTTTCTCTCTCTTTCTCTCTCTTTCGCCCGTTCTCTCTTTCTCTCTCTTTCTCCCTTTCTCTCTTTCTCTCTCCTTCTCCCTTTCTCTCTCTTTCTCCCATTCTCTCTTTCTCTTCCTTTCTCTCTCCCTCTTTCTCTCTTTCTATCTCTTTCTCCCCTTCTCTCTCTTTCTCCCTCTTTCTCTCTCTTTCTCTCTCTTTCTCCCTTTCTCTCTGTCTCTCCCATTCTCTCCCTTTCTCTCTCTTTCTCCCTATCCCCCCCTCTCTCTCTTGTTCTCACTATGTATAATATATATATATATATATGATATGATTGATTGGTGGTTTCTTTACCCCGTGTCGGCAGCATATGCCATGTTTACACGGAGAATTTTGGTATTTTATTCAACAATCGCTTTTTCATATAATGGAAAAAGCATACAATCAATTAGGTGTCAATGCACATTATGAATTTATAAAGCTCGTAATCATAGGTTTCAGATACAGGAAAACCTAACTAAATCGACCGACCATGGGACCCACTTTAAGTGGTACATTTAAGGAGGTGGTCGGTTTAGGGAATGAGTTAGAATAAGGTTACAATGGTATTGTTGGGACCCAAATAAAGCGATCGATATAGGGCAGTGGTCGATCTGTGGAGGTGGTCGGTTTGAGAGGTTTTACTGCATATACGCGGTGGCTGAATGGGTAGAGCGCAGGCGTTCCATGTGGAAAGTCAGGAGTTTGAACCCCGGCCGAGTAAAACCAATGACTTACGAAATTGATGCTTGTCGCTACCTAGCCTGGCACTCGGCAGTATAAAATGTGTACATACACCACACCATATGTACACACTGTGTTACATGGAGTATATCATGAGTACTACACACGATGCATACACGACATGGTGTGTCAATATGGACACACTGTGTTACACTTACATAGAGTACATGGTATGTACTACACACAATACATACATGACATGGTGTGTAGAGTGTGTGGTGCATACAACACACAATATGTACACACTGTGTTACACTTACATAGAGTACATGGTATGTACTACACACAATACATACACGACATGGTGTGTAGAGTGTGTGATACATACACCACACAATATGTACACACTGTGTTACACTTACATAGAGTACATGGTATGTACTACACACGATACATACATGACATGGTGTGTAGAGTGTGTGGTGCATACACCACACAATATGTACACACTGTGTTACATAGAGTACATGGTATGTACTACACACGATACATACACGACATGGTGTGTAGAGTGTGTGGTGCATACAACACATGATATGTGCACACTGTGTTACACTTACATAGAGTATATGGTAGGCCAGAGACTCTGGAACAACCACCATGTGTCCATTCGGGTCAAAGGTAAGATCTACCGCGCAATCGTGCTATCCACCCTACTATACGGAGCCAGCCTGACATGTACAGATGGCAGGTGAAAAAGTGCATGCTTCATAGATCGACATCTGCGTTCAATCATGAGGCTAACCTGGAAGGACAAAGGACGAATAAGGAAATACTCGAACGGATGGGCTGCTTCTATGGAGATGTTCTGATCAAACAGAATCTCCGTGGACTGGACAGCTCATGAGGATGTCATCAGACACACAATATGCACACACTGTTCTACATGGACTGTACATCGTATGTCTACGAAACGTGTACATCATGTCTGGTGCTGTCAGAGTGTGAGGTTGCATACAACACACAATATGTACACACTGTGTTACATAGAGTACATGGTATGTACTACACACGATGCATACATGACATGGTGTGTAGAGTGTGTGGTACATACACCACACAATATGTACACACTGTGTTACATAGAGTACATGGTATGTACTACACACGATACATACACGACATGGTGTGTAGAGTGTGTGGTGCATACAACACATGATATGTACACACTGTGTTACACTTATATAGATGATAGAGTATATGGTAGGTACTACACACAATACGTACACGTCATGGTGTGTACAGTGTTTGGTGCATACAACACACAATATGTACACACTGTGGTACACTTACATAGAGCACATGGTATGTACTACACACGATACATACACGACATGGTGTGTAGAGTGTGTGGTGCATACAACACACAATATGTACACACTGTGTTACACTTACATAGAGTACATGGTATGTACTACACACGATACATACACGACATGGTGTGTAGAGTGTGTGGTGCATACAACACACAATATGTACACACTGTGTTACACTTACATAGAGTACATGGTATGTACTACATACGATACATACACGACATGGTGGGTAGAGTGTGTGGTGCATACAACACACAATATGTCCACACTGTGTTACATGGTATGTACTACACACAATATGTACACACTGTGTTACACTTACATAGGCACTCCAAGCCATCCCGGCCACTATAGTAGACCTATTCAACATCTCCTTTGAACATGGGCATTTTATCTCAGCCTGGAAAATGGCAACCATTAGCCCTATCCACAAAAGTGGAGACAAACAAAACATGGGAAACTACTGGCCAATATCGATTCTTCAAACCCCAGGCAAGCTCATTGAAAAAGTGTTACATAGACACATAAATGAACACCTGGAAAAAAAAATACTAAACGAAAGACAAGGAGGTTTCAGGAAACTGCACTCCACTTCTAAAACAATAGCTAACCTAACAAATGACATATTGGCGTCAATGAACCAAAAACAATTAGTTGGAGCAGCCTTCATTGACTTCAGCAAAGCATTCGATACAGTAGACCATAACATAGTACTGGAAAAACTAGAATCAATGGGCATAAAATCCAACACTATGGACTGGATAAAATGGTACCTGAAAAACAGGCAGCAGAAAACAAAAATAAACAATACACTATCAGACAACCAACCTGTCACATGTGGTGTACCCCAAGGGTCAGTGCTAGGGCCACTGCTCTTTATAATCTACATAAACGATCTTGAAAAATGGTTGCAAACCGAATGCCTCCAACTATATGCAGATGACACAGTCATATATGCAAACGGCACCACAGAAGAGGAGGTAATAACTAAACTAAACAAGCTCCTACTAAAACTGGATGAGTGGTGTGAGTCCAACAAAATAACTATCAACACAAGCAAGTCAAAAACAGTTCTCTTCTCGCATAGACAAATGCCAGAAAGAAAACTACACTGTAAGCTAGGAAACAAAACACTAGAAAATGTAGACCATTACAAATACCTAGGCCTTGAGTTGGACAGCCAACTAAACTACAACCTATGTATAAACAAAATTGTCCAAAAGGTAAACCACAAACTGTGGCTATTTGCAAAGCTAAGAGACTACATGACACAAGAAATGTCAATAAAAATCTTCAAGGGCATGGTGCTCCCCTATTTTGACTATGGAGATGTAAACTACATGGGTGCAAAGAAAGAACTTCTAAAAAAAACTGCAAACACTACAAAACAGAGCCCTGAAAATCTGCCTCAGAGTAGACAAGCTGCGCCCCACCTATGACATACACAAAAGAACCAAAGTAAAATTGCTAGAAAATAGGAGAATAATTCATCTGAAAACATTAGCATACAGCTATAGTCAAGACAATAAACTCCTAACAAAACCGAAAAGGGCAACTAGAGCAAATAATGCGCCACTACTAAAGCAGACCAGAAGCCAAATAAAAGCTCACGAGAGAAGCACGCTGGAAATGGCTGCCAAGGTGTGGAATGCCCAAACAGTAAAGGAATGACAAATTCCTGACCTAAAAACATACAAAAAATATCTGTGCAAAATAAGGGTAGGAAACCCCCACGAAGCTGCACTGCAAAGGGGCAGGTGATATGTCACGGCCCACCAGCGAGACGCCCAATGGAAGGTAACCATGCCAAAAGCAGCCAGATAGCACACCACACAGCTACGTACAAGCCTATGATATGTAAATAGGAGAAGGCTAGTCTAGTAATAAGAGTAGAAAAAATAAAACACATATATGCCAAGAAAATCAAAAGAAATTAACATAGACTACTAACCAGACCAACCAACTATCTACCTGCTACTGAAATACAGGCAATCAAATACCTTATCAGTAGCTACTGTGTGATAAGATAACACCAAGACTACAGCTGGCCAGCATTGAAAACAAGCCTGAATACCCAGGCTTATATGCTATGGACAGTATAAATAGAGCCTCAATAAAAAAACACCAAAAAAATATAGAGTATATGGTGAGTACTACACACAATACATACACGTCGTGGTGTGTAGAGTGTGTGGTGCATACAATACACGATATGTGCACATCGTGTTACATGGAGTATATGGTGAGTACTACACACGTTACATACACATTCTGGTGTGTAGAGTGTTTGGTGCATACAACACACAATATGTGCACATTGTGTTACATGGAGTATATGGGGAGTACTACACACGATACGTACACTTTCTGGTGTGTAGAGTGTTTGGTGCATACAACACACAATATGTACACACTGTGTTACACTTACATAGAGTACATGGTATGTACTACACACAATACATACACACCATGGTGTGTAGAGTGCTTGGTGCATACAACACACAATATGGACACACTGTGTTACACTTACATAGAGTACATGGTATGTACTACACATGATACATACACGACATGGTGTGTAGAGTGTGTGGTGCATACAACACACAATATGTGCACATTGTGTTACATGGAGTATATAGTGAGTACTACACACGATACGTACACGTTCTGGTGTGTAGAGTGTGTGGTGCACACAACACACAATATGTACACACTGTGTTACACTTACATAGAGTACATGGTATGTACTACACACAATACATACACGCCGTGGTGTGTAGAGTGTTTGGTGCATACAACACACAATATGTGCACATCGTGTTACATGGAGTATATGGTGAGTACTACACACGATACATACACGTTCTGGTGTGTAGAGTGTGTGGTGCATACAACACACAATATGTGCACATCGTGTTACATGGAGTATATGGTGAGTACTACACACGATACATACACGTTCTGGTGTGTAGAGTGTGTGGTGCATACAACACACAATATGTGCACATCGTGTTACATGGAGTACATGGTATGTACTACACACGATACATACACGTACTGGTGTGTAGAGTGTGTGGTGCATACAACACACAATATGTGCACATCGTGTTACATGGAGTATATGGTGAGTACTACACACGATACATACACGTTCTGGTGTGTAGAGTGTGTGGTGCATACAACACACAATATGTGCACATCGTGTTACATGGAGTATATAGTGAGTACTACACACGATACATACACGTACTGGTGTGTAGAGTGTGTGGTGTCATACAACACACAATATGTACACACTGTGTTACATGGAGTACATGGTATGTACTACACACGATACATACATGTTCTGGTGTGTAGAGTGTGTGGTGCATACAACACACAATATGTGCACATTGTGTTACATGGAGTATATATTGAGTACTACACACAATACATACACGTCGTGGTGTGTAGAGTGTGTGGTGCATACAATACACGATATGTGCACATCGTGTTACATGTAGTATATGGTGAGTACTACACACGATATGTACACATCATGGTGTGTAGAAACTGATATGTACACACTGTGCTACATAGAGTACATGGTGCTACATAGAGTACATGGTGAGTACTACACACAATACGTACATGTCGGGGTGTGTAGAGTGTTTGGTGCATACAATACACGATATGTGCACATCGTGTTACATGTAGTATATGGTGAGTACTACACATGATGCGTACGCGTCGTGGTGTGTAGAGTGTGTTGTGCATACAACACACAATATGTGCACATCGTGTTACATGGAGTATATGGTGAGTACAATACGCCACATGATATGTACACACCGTGTTACATAGCATGCACAGTGTGTGCACTGCATGATATGTACACACTGTGTTACATAGATTACATGCTGCATACAACACATGATATGCATACGCCATGTTGTGTAGAGTGCATGGTGTGTACACCACACAATATGTACACACCATGTTACATAGAGTGCAACACATGATACAAAACACACTGTGCTACGTGGAATATATGGTCCGTACAACACATGCTACATACATCTGATGTTAAATAGATTACATGCTACATAACCACACAATACGTACACACCATGTTCAATGGAGTACACAATGTACACAATGGAGTATGCAATGTACACAATGTGTACACCACACGATATATACACACCCCATGTTACATGGAGTACACAATGTCTACACCACAAGATACATATACACACCATGTTACTTGGAGTACACAGTGTGTACACCACACAGTATGTACAACCCCATATTACATGGAGTACACAGTGTGTACACCACACAGTATGTACAACCCCATATTACATGGAGTACACAGTGTGTACACCACACAATACATACACACCCCATGTTACATGGAGTACACAGTGTGTACACCACACGATATGCACACCCGATGTTACATGGAGTACACAGTGTGTGCACCACACGATACATACACACCCCATGTTACAACTTACATGGAGTACACAGTGTGTACACCACACAATGCATACACACCATGTTACATGGAGTACACAGAGTGTACACCACATGATATGCACACCCCGTGTTACATGGAGTACACAGTTTGTACACCACACAATACATATACACCCCATGTTACATGAGGTACACAGTGTGTACACCACACGATTCATACACACCATGTTACATGGAGTACACATAGTGTACACCACATGATATGCACACCCCATGTTACATGGAGTACACAGAGTGTACACCACACAATATGCACACCCCATGTTACATGGAGTACATAGTTTGTACACCACATGATACATACACACCCCATGTTACATGGAGTACAAAGTGTGAGCACCACACAATATGTACACCCCATGTTACATGGAGTACACAGTGTGTACACCTCACAATACATACACACCCCATGTTACATGGAGTACACAGTGTGTACACCACATGATACATACACACCATGTTACATGGAGTACACAGTGTGTACACCACACGATACATACACACCCCATGTTACATACAGTACATACTACATACACCACACGCTATGTACACCCCATGGTTTGTAGACAACACTACTAGTACCACACGTTGCTATCGGCGACTGGAAGTATCGGAAAGTGCGGGGCAGGAAGGAGGTGGGAGACGTCAGAGTGTGTGTGTGTCTAGTGTGTGTAGTGTGTGTGCGGGGAAGTGGGTGGGGGGTTAGAGATAGCTAGAGCTGGTTCCTGGGGTGAATTATGTCGTGTACGTAGAGGGAGCCCGATAACCGGTGGAGGCCATGCCTCACCACGTGGCTGCTGGAGTAGCCCCCCCCCCCCTCACTCCCCTCCCACCATCACTACCCTCACCACCACCAGAGGGCGCTGTAGTTGTTTTGCGGAGGGTGCGGCGCATCCCTCATCATGCATGTGTTGCACCCTCTAAGGTAAATACAACATTACTGGTGGCTTGCGATCCATCTGGGGCGGCAGGCGCATGCTTCAAATCAGATCCCATGGTTCGACTGCGCATGCACAGGGCGCAGGAGGCCGAATCGGTAGAGCGCGGGGCTCGCGTGCGGGAGATCAGGAGTTCGGTTCCCGGTCGAGTCAAACCAATGACTTATCAAATTTATAGTTAATTCTTCAAACTCAGGGCCTGGCGCTCGGCATTAATAGGATCGGGCAAGGACTGGTTAGCTCAGTGTCAGGATAATGCGACTGAGTGGGATATCGGGTTGTGGTGGGGCAGCACTATAAAGTCACCATGAGTGTACACTGTCACAAGTTGGTACCCGTCCTGATACGATCTCTAATGTTGCAAGGACACACAACTCCAACAAACAACCAACCTACTGCGTATGCCCCCCCCCCTCTCCGCTTCCCCCCCCCCCCCACCCGCCCTCTGGCGGCAGAGATGGCAACACAGAAACAAACCCTCAAGCGGGGCACACTGTAGTTAGTTACTTTTTTTGGGTGGGAGGGCAAATATTTGATTCGGCATATTTTGTCAGTGCTGAGGCACTGGTCTTCCAACTTGTTAGATAAAATAGCCGCCCCCCCCCCCCCACACACACACACAGAGTTGGGCTGAATGGCGACCATGTCTATATCTGAGCAAAATTAACAACTACAGCAAACCCTCTCTAAATCGACCGACCATGAGACCACCTTTAAATGGTCCATTTAGGGAGGTGATCGGTTTAAGGATTTTTTGTTGTTATCATTACAATGGTATTGTATTTGTATGGGTGATTGTTTGGGACCCAAATAAAACGATCAATACAGGGAAGTGGTAGATCTGTGGAGGTGGTCAGTTAGAGAGGTTTTACTGTACTTTGATAGGAATCAAATGTAAACAAACTGCTGAGGCTCTGGTTCCAGCATGCACTGTTTATATCTATTGGCGTAGAGTTGTCGAACTGGGCGAGAATGAAAAAAAAAATCCTTCAAAGATGGCAGCTACTGGATTATCTTAATTTGACTTTTAAAGTCTTTAATCTATTTTGTGGTATAAGGAGTCAACGTGGCCACACACCAGACGGGATGGACAAATGAGTTGAGCGTCCGTCTGCCGTTTTGGTAGATCGTGGGATTCGAACTGACGGGCTCGAACACTGGTCGAGTCAAACCAATGACTTAAAAATGTATGCTTGTCGCTTCCTAGCCAGGTGCTAGGCATTATTAGGATAGTGCAAGGACTGGTTGGCTCAGTGTCAATATAATGTGACTGGGTGGGTCATGGTGCTGGTGGTTTGGTCTCCCAGTGGGGCAGCACTATAATGTCACCATGAGTGTGAACTGTCACAAGTTGGTACACATCCTAATATGACCTTAGATGTTGCCAGGACGTAAAAACTACAAGAGCCAACCAACGTGGCCGCAGATGGGATGTCAGATCCAGCAGGTGAAGGTGTGCCCCCCCTCCCTCCCCACACACACACATCCCCCAAATACAAACTCGTTTGGCGCAGGGGGAAACTACGCCAGTTAGAAAACAAGTTTAGTTTATTTAACAATGCCTCGAGAGCGCATTGATTTTTATCATCGGCTATTGGACATCAAACATATGGTCATTCTGACATATTTCTTTGGGAGAAACCCACTGCCGCCACATCGGCTACTCTTTCCGATAAGCAGCAAGGGGTCTTTTATATGCACTTTCCCACAGACAGGACAGCACATACCACAGCCTTTGATGAACCAGTTCTGGAACACTGTTTGGAATGGAAAATATCCCAAGCTGCAAATGCGTCCACTGAGCAGGATCGTTCGGATGATCCAAACCTTCACAGGTGTATGCTCTACCGCCTGAGCTACGTTCCGCTCCTAGTCCAGTTAGGTGCTGGATTTCCAGTTTCAAGACCCACCTCAGGTGTAACGAGCCCTGATACACAGCAGTAGTCTCTGTAGCCTGTCATCGGGTAGTGACAGGCGCATGGCTTGTTAGGTTACGTTGATCTTTAAGAAGCGACATGTCGTGGTGGGTTTGTTTGTTTGTTTGTTGAAGTTTTAAGTCGTGGCAACAACAGGATGGGTATCGACCTGTGACAGTGCGCGATAATGGGGAATGTCACTATTATGCACAGGTTAAAATTTGTGCAGGGTAATTGTTAGATAAAGGATTCACCCGGTACGCGCAGTCGCAGTACACGGGTGAATACCAACCCTATATAAAAACGGTCGAAAAAGCGGGTTACTGAATTGAGAGCCTAATTTCACAATCTAAGAAGCAACATTTATTCTTTACATATGTCTTATTGATAGCCCGCTACCTTTGAGTTGAAAAATATAATATAATATGTAGTTTAATAAGATTTAAAAGTGAAATCGATGGCGTTCTGCGGCCGCCATCTTGTCTTTTTGCATTCTCTCCCATTCCACCAACTCTGTGCCCATATGAGTAGCCATTTGATCATGGAGCCACAGTTTCTAAGTCATGTTCCATACTAAACCTATTTTCGCCCGTATTTACACTACGTTGTCCTTCACCCGTGTACTACAATTACTGGGTGAATCTTTTATCTAGGTAATTGTGACCATTCGCAGGTGGTGCCACCATGCTTGGAGAGGAAGTATACCCTGATGTAAATATGTAATAAATACAAGGGAGTTAGTTCAGGTGCAAAAGCATGTAAACGCCAATCCAAAAATGTAGTTTAAATACAAGATTTTTACATGAAAATAATTTAAATTCTCACTAATTCCATATTTCATATGATCATATGGCTATGGAGCAATAAAGAAAAAATAGCAAGATGACAAAATTAACTTTTTGTAGGTTTGATTCCGATGTTTATCTCCATTTTTGGGTTGGCGTTTACAGGTACAGCGAAACCTCTCTAAATCGACCGCCCATGGGACCAACTTTAAATGGTCCATTTAGGGAGTTTCTTTATCATTATCGTCTGGGACCCAAATAAAACAATCAATATAGTAGAGTTGTCGATCTGTGGAGGTGATCGGTTAGAGAGGTTTTACTGTATACTGATAAGCCCATAATGATGACCAGGTTGACTCGGTCCCGGGTATGACATCCTATCCATATATATATCTCTATATAAATATCTATATGGGCTGACCAATATGCCAGGTTGGTTGGCTGGCAGATAGGCCTAGTTCATCAATAGACACACTTGGCATGACATGTTGGCATACCATATCACATAATATAGCATGATAATGAGGCCTAGTCTGCACTTGTCAACTTAAGGCCCAGTCGGTATATAATTATAAGCACTTGGCAAATTATGCATGACAAAATGGCAAGGCCAATTTCATTTATAAACATACTTACAAGGTCATTCATAAACATACTTACAAGGTCATTTAAAAACATACTTACAAGGTCATTTATAGACATACTTACAAGGTCATTTATAAACAAAACTAAAAGAGTGTGACAAGCTTCTTATCTAATAATTAGAGAGTGTCTAATGCCTCTTCTCACCCCCACCCCACCCCACCAACCACCCAGGTGGGATGGGTGGTCGGCTGCCCAGACCTTCATGGGATATAACTTGGCAATATGCCACACCTTGACGCCTAGCCAGTTTAGTAACATGTGGCCAACTATGCAATATCACTCAATATAGCACAGAAGTATTCCACCTTGAGGCACAGATGGTCTATAACACTCAGAAAACTGTGCTATGCCATCCGATTATCTCTCCACACCATCACACCACCTGTCAAAGGAACTTCTAAAAGATATTCTATTTATTTACTTACTTAAAGTTGCACAGTCCGATAAAAGCATCAAATTTCAAAAGCGAATAATTTATCTATATTTGATACTACATTTCCAACTTTGTTACTGGTGCACTTGTTAGATACTTGTTGCTACATAGAAGGGATTACAAAGTAAAGTTAATAGAACCTGTTACTGCTGAAGACTATAGGGTCAGAGTTTTGACAAGCACACCAAAATTAAGTTGGCGTGTTTACACATCAAACATCTCCTAAGTTAGTCATTTTAAAGCAAAGTTACTTCAGACTATTAGGATACCTGCATACCTGATAGGTATGCAGGTATAGCAATACCTCAGGGAGTTTGACGCCCCTGCCTTGCAGAGTTCTAAACCACTGCCTTGTGGTACAGGTCCTTGACAGAACCGAAGGCTAAGGGAGCAAACCCTAAACAGAAAACCATGTCACTGTGGGAGCATTAAGGGCGGGTGATGTATGGAACTCCCAACATCTCCCGACCAGCCACTGCAGGGACAAATAGTTTTGCGCCTGTCTTGACATGTTCTTGCCGGTGTGAAACCTCTATTTGCTCCCCGAGAGAGTGCCACTGGTAACTTGCAAAAGCCAGCAGCACTTCAACACTTTTGCAGGCAGCTTTCATGAAATGTCTCATGAGGATGTCATCAGACAGGCTACCAGAGCAGATCCTCTATTCTCAACTGTCTTCTGGCTACAGAAAGAGAGGGCGCCCCCGTCTCCGGTTCAAAGATACCATCAAGAGAAACCTGAAGCTGAGAGACATTAAGACCGACTCATGGACACAACTCTCACAGCAGAGAGCTAAATGGAGAGCGGCAGTCAAGTAATGAAAGCAGTCTTTGTCGCATCGCGACCGACAGCATGATGATGATGATCACTTCAGACTACAGTAAGGTAGATTGTAATGATCAACCGAATATATTTATCTCAGAAAATGACAGAAACTGAAAACTATCGGACTATGCAGCTTTAATTACTCTTCCTGATTACTGCTTTTCATTTTTTTTTCTTTCCCTTTTCTTTTCCCCTACTTAACATTAGGACCTCTCTGAGGGGACTGTGATTGTTGCTATGCCATCAGACCTCTGCACTCTTGCCCCAAATCCAGGGCCCTGTCTAAGGGCATGATCAACTCACACCTCGAACACCATCGGTCAACCCGCCTGCTGGCCAAGAGAGGGCTTCTTCCCTGATCATATCGCTGTTTAGATAAAAGGGCAGTGGGTGTAAATGACAACGTAGTCTAAATACGGGTGAAACACGGTTGAAAATAGCTTTAGTATGGAACAGGAAGTAGAATCGCTGGTTCCAGTATCAAATGGCTACTTATATCAGCACAGAGTTGGTGAAATGGGAGAGAATGCAAAAAGACAAGATGGCAACCATAGAATGCCATCGATTTCACTTTTAAAGTCCATTAAGCTACATGTTTTATTATATTTTTCAAATCAAATGTAACGGGTAACTATTGAGATATATGCAAAGAATATATTTTGCTTCTTAAATTAAAAATGTACCTGCTCATTTCATTTAACCAGCATGTAGATATTCTTCGCCAGCTTTTATACAGGGTTGTTCTTCACCCCTACTCAGACTACTGCAGTATGGGGTGAATCTTTTATCGCTGTTGTGACCAATAAAGGGCCGTTCTCACCAGGTTCTCTTTGTTATCTCAGGAGTAGCCTTGGGTTTAACATAAAACACACCATAGAAATACTATGCTACTCAATATAGCACAATAATATACCGCACCTTGAGGCTTTGTCAGTTTATATCCACTTGGCCAACTATGCTATATCACTCAATATAGTATGGAATGCCACACCATAAGACTTTGTCAGTTTATAAATACTTGACTAACTATGCTATGCCACTTAATATCGCATGAAAATATGCCAAACCGAGGCTTTGTCAGTTTATACACACTAGGAAAACTATGCTATACCATGCAATATGGCATGACTATATGCCACACTTTAAGGCTTAGTCAGTTTCAAAACACTTGGCAAACCTTGCTAAGCCACTCAATATAGCATGAATATATACCACATCTTGACATTTTGCAGGTTGATGCAAATGGGAAATAATATGCCTAGAGCAGGATTCGAACCCATATTTCTTGCCAATCTGGAGCTAGCGTCCTAACCGTTAGACTATCTAGGCTCCCTGATATTACTACTTCCTCAACTCTATGACAGGGTGCAAAACAACCTTCTAGAAATAGAAAAGGTGTCAGAAGGCCGTGTTATGACATAACCACGTCAATTTACAATCTACTATGTTAAGTATATTGCTCAAAAACTTATCTATGATAGCCCGCTACTTTTGGAGTAAAGAATTTATGCAATCATGTAAATGAATAGACTTTAAAATTAAAAGCAAGAGCGTTCAGTGGACACCATCTCATTTCTTTGGCACTCTCTGCCAATTCATCAATTCTATGCCAATATAGATAAGCACTGTCTGATGGAACCAGTGACGCTGTGATCAGTTTGTTTGTTGGGGTTTTACATCCTTGCGACATCTACAGTCATATCAGGGTGGGTACCGACTTGTGATAATGTGCACTCATGGCAACTTTATAGTGCTGTCCCACTGGCAGATGAGGCTGCCAGCACCATGACCCTTTATCCCACTCAGTCATATTATCCTGATACTGAACAAATCAGTCCTTGCCCTATCCTAATAATGATGAGTGTTAAGCTAGGTAGCGACAGGTATCGACTTTGTAAGTCATTGGTTTGACTCGGTCAGTGTTTCAAACTCCCAAGACCTTCCACATGGGAATCCTGTGCTCCTTCCAATTCGGCCACCGCGTCTGGTCGCGTTTATCTGTAGACAATATGGCCACACATGAAATGGAACAAATACAGCCAGTTTACAAATGTTGCAACTGCACATCATCACAAGTCCACACACTGGTCGAGGAGGCAGGCATGCACCTCGGCTTCAATGATCCCGTCTGTGAACAATCATGTCACGTGAGTGTAACTCACACTTGAGTGCGTCAAGTGTTGAACAGTCCTCAGGAAATGCGGTCAGTGCAGCTTCGAGTGTCTGCCAATACGGCTGACCATGGGTCTTTTGCCTTCTCTAATGCCACATCTTAAAGCCGCATCGTCTGATGAAAATAAAGCTTGTTTTATTTAACGCCGCCTCTAGAGGACATTGATTTTTTTATCATCGGCTATTGGATGTCAAACATATGGTCACGCTGACGTATTTCTTTGGAGGAAACCTGCTGCTGCCACATAGGCTACTCTGTCATATAAGCAGCAAGTGATCTTTTATATGCACTTTCCACAGACAGGGCATCACATACCACATATAGTCCGATGAAATAATAATAATTTTGTAACAACAAAAAAAACACTCCCTCCACCCCCAAAAAAACCCAACTTAGGCCAAATAAAAAAAACTGACTTGTTTAGCGACCCCGCCCGACCTGAGCACTGCCCCCGACCTCCAAATATATTTTTCTTTTTTCTAAGAAAAAAAAAGACTTTTCAAATAAATTACTAAAACTGAAAACAATGCTTATTACATTGTCACATTAAATTCATGTCGTTGAGCTTTCAGCTGAATGAAGATTTTATAGTAATTTTTATGTTTTTTTTGTTCAATTTCTAGCTTTCACATATCCGCTCATCGTGAGCATGGTACATTCCACAGGTGTGCTCTAATGGTGCAGTCACACTACGACGCTTCTCGCCGGCGACACGGCAACGTGTAGTGATTTTGGGCGATAATAAGTGAAACGTTTGGACGCACTGGTGGTGCGTTATGAGCACGTCGGTACATGTCGGTACACTATCCTTGACGTTGATGGTCGGCGGACAACGTCAGCGCGCGTTGCCGGTCGCCCAAGGTTTTAAGCATGTAAAAAAAAAAAAACGACCGTCAGCGCGCGTCAACGCGTGGGTTCCAATATTATGCCGACGTCAGAAGGAAGTCGCCATCGCTGGAATATCGTTATGGGAACTGGGCCATTGCTGGGCCATTGCTGTTTTATGCCCTACCAACATCTAAGGCCATATGAAGACGTCACGCCAAACTTTTTTTTTTTCTTTCCTCACGCGTCGACACCCGTTGGCCGCGCGCGAATAACACGCCATGCTGACGCCAGACTTTTTCCCCAAACCGCAAAAAAAGTTGGACGTTTCTGGACGCGCAAGATTTTATTTTCAACGCTGACGGGTTGCCGGGAGAAGCATCGTAGTGTGACTGCATCATATGGTCAGGGCGGCCAATCGGCACGCGGACGCCGGTTCTGTGTCGGCTCCTGTCGTCCTGGTTAGATGCATGTATGGCTGAGTAGTGCAAATAGCCACTGTGTAATCCGGTGTGCATACACCACCGTGTACCTTCTTACAGCCTGCAATATCTATGTTTGCTTATATTAGAATATGACTCCATGACAAATACTACCACTACCATCGGAGCAGCACTGCTGTCACTACTACAGCTAACCCAGCCCCAGCCAATACCACCACCATATAGCACCACTACCACCACCACCACCACACCAAACAGGGCGGCCGAATGAGTTGAGCGTCCGTCTCCTGTTTTGGGAGATCAGGGGATCCGAATCCCATGAGTTTGTGGGTTCGAATCATGGTCGAGTTAGACCAATGACTTAAAACGTGATACTTGTCGCTTCCTAGCCTGGCACTTGGCAGTAGTAGGATAGGGGAAGGACTGATTCGCTCAGTGTCAGGATAATGTGATTGAGTGGGATATCAGGTCATGGCACTGGCGGCCTGATTTCTCAGTGGGGCAGCACTATAAAGTTGCCATGAGTGCGCACTGCCACAATTCGGTACCCATCCTGATATGACCTTGGATGTTGCTAGGATGTAAAACAACAAACAAACCACAACACCACCATCATTTGACACTAGTACTAGTAGTACTAGTGGTACCACCACTACACCCATCACCACCATCACACTATTACTAACACCACTACACGCACCACCTTTAGCATCATATAACATTGCACCCACCATCACCACCAACATTTATAACACCATTGCCACCACTACACCCACCACCATTATCATATAACACTAAGTAAGTAACCACCACTAAACCCATCACCACCATTACCACTATATAACACCACTACCACTACACTCATCACCACCATCATATACCACCACTACCACAACTAAAATCGCGATCACCATCACCCGAGAGTCATGAACATAGCACCAATAGTACAACCATTACAACGTTATTACAACCACTATTATTATTGAAGTATTATACCACCATATCCATCACCACACCGTCACCCGCAAACAGACCATCATACCATCATACCATAATTATTGCAACCGCCATTATACCACCGTACCACAACCACCATCATTCCCCATCACCATCACAATATCCATTACCACAACATCACCCACGAACCACCACCACACTACAACCACCACCGCTAGCCTTCAGTATCTGCTATATCTAACATAATTGGGCCCATAACCCTAATTAAATTAAGCATAAGTGCATGAGCAACTCAGTCGAGACTCACTAGGAACAGGTTACGAGAAATTACATGGCATTCGGTTAACTGTACTCACCATGGCACATCGTATGCCCCGCACGCCTTCCCCAGCAGAGAATGACTATGACATGCAGCACGAAGGAAACAGAGCAGCAAGCTTGTTAACTAGTTTCATAGAGGTAGCTGAAAGACAACGCACCAATTCCCCGGCAGGGGACCTATTTGTCCCACTCCCCCATGAGTCGGACAGAGAGTCTATGTCAGACATGGATCCACAGGAGATGGGGGATGCCAGTCCTACCATGGATGAGAGGACAAATACGACATCAGAAGCAGGCAGCAAGGGGAAAGGTGCCCCAGACAAGGGCACTGTGGTGAGATCGGATGGAGGAGGGATGAGACTGGTGCTAGCCTCAACAGCACCGACCTACACACCACCCCCTATGGGGGATCTACACAACGGCCTAAGTATTGTAGTGGCAGACCTGACCCAAATGTACAGCCCATCACCAGATCCAGCCTGTGCGGATCAGTGGCGGTGTGCGAGTTACCTGCCAACTCCAGTGGCGGAATTAGAGAGGTTGGAGGTAAGGAGAGCAGAACTCCAAGCAGAAATAAGGGACAGAAATGCTGGCTATTCCATCAACTGGATGGAAGGAGAGTCTATGATGGGACGGAATGACAGGGCAGAACCCCTACACCGGCCCTGAGACAGCAAACCCCACAAACATCAGCTTTCACCCCGCCTACCCGGGTCACACCCCGGAACCTGAGAGGAGGAGGACACCCCTAATGGCCCCCACGCCGCTGGCACTACATGACACGGCCATGACTCAGATAACCATGACCCGACAGGTCATGGAGCAGAGGAGAACGGAGGATAGTGAACCGGCGCCTACAGTGTCGGAGGCACAGACGGGAGGTTAATACCCGGAACAATTCCTTCCGGTGGAGAAATCACCATTGGATGCGGATGGGGAGAAACCAGTGGAGAGCACAGCAAAACTGATCAATACGCTGTGGGAAAATCCGCTAAGCAGGATAGAATTTTCTTAACTGTATAGCATGCTACCCAGGCCAGCCACCTTAGACAACCTGCACAAGACAAGACTGAATCCGGAGCTGGAGCCGACACTCCCAGCAAGAGTAAGAGGCAATGATATGGCACTGGCAGCGGCCCAATGGGGCATGCAGTTTGCGGTGAGACCAGTGGCTACGGCGCTGGATAACATAGAGCGGGGAAAACCAGTAGAAGCAAAGGAGATGGTGACGGCACTGGTGACAACGCTTAAGGTACTGGCATGCACGAACAACGCACTGCTGGGCCTGAGGAGGGATAACCTCAGACCGACACTACTACCCCAAATAAGGCCCCTAGCAAAGTAGGATGGAGGCCAAGGCTTCCAGTACCTGCTAGGGGACGACGTCACAGCGCAGGTGGCGAAACTGGAGACCAACCAGAAAACGGCCAGCACGCTGATCCAGGGGTTTGGTCACAAGCCCAACCTAAGGAAACCGGGAACTTCAGAGGCGACCGGGGGGGGGGGGGGGGGGGGGGGGGGGGCGCCAGCCACAGCACCCCCAATAATATGTGCCACTAGTAAGAGGGGAGGAGCCGAGACCATCCCACTTCCACAGGCAAAGCGCAGGTGCACAGGCACGATCCCAGCGAGGGGAGCGGGGCAGAGGCAGCAGCAGCAGCACCAATGCCAACGCCTACCGGGGCTGACAATACAGACAGTAAATGTAAGTAAGAAGACTACTGAGTTCAAAGCAGGGGGTGTGTCACGTAATGCGAGTGAATGGAACAGCATCACGGGAAATAAATGGATACGCCAAATGGTGAAGGGTGTAACCATTGAACTAGACAGCTTACCAACACAGTATGTAACACCTAGTTCAGAGACCAGGGACAAGGCTGATATCTTAGGCACAACAATAAAAGAAATGTTAAGACAAGGGGTGGTCGAGAAAGCATCAGAGACAGGCAGAACGTTTGTATCACACCTATTCCTAATACCCCAAACAGATGGAGATTTTAGACCTATTCTAAACTTGTCAAAATTGAATAAAAGAGTAACGTACATACATTTCAAGATGGAACAACTAAGAACGGTGATGCAGTTAGTGCACAAGGGGGCCTGGCTAGCCAGCATAGACATATCGCAAGCGTACCAGAGCCTAATGATACGAGAAGCAGACATGGATCTGCTACAATTTATGTATGGAGGTGAGAGGTATAGATTTAGAGTATTACCCAATGGTCTAAGCTCAGGGCCGAGAATCTTCACCAAAAATAATGAAGGCAGTAATGAGCCACCTTAGAACCAAGCACAACATACTGTTATGCTTCTATATAGATGATACGATAATAATGGGAAACAGCAATGAGGAAGTGATTAGGGCAGTGTCCACCACACTGAGACTACTAAAAAGACTACGCTTCACCATTAATCAGGAAAAATCGGTAACTAACCCCTCCAGGGAGCTGACATTTCTAGGCTTACGAGTATCACTACCAGAGAATAAATACGAAGAGCTGAAATGACTCATTATGGAGGTATTAGCAGCCAGAACAATAAAGACTAGAACACGAGCAGACTGGTAGGCAATTTAGTGGCGACAGACCCGGGAAACAGATGGGCACACATCAGATCACATAAAAGAAGCCGGAGAGAGTTATGAGGGGAACTGCACAGTAACAAGAGACTACACACACAAAACGGTGGATATGTACTTCTATACCGACCCATCAATGCATGGTTGGGGCTACTTCGACCAAACTAACCACATACACTACGGGGAACAATGGGATGAAGTAGTGAGTGAAACAACACACATAAATGTATTGGAGTTAAGGGCCGTCAGACGGATGCTACAGCATCAAGGTGACAGATCTAAAGGGACGTACATCAGGGTGTACATGGACAACACAACCACATTGGCATGTATTGAGAAAGGGGGTTCAGCCAGATCGAAACAATGCCACCAGGAAACATCTGGGAACTAGTAGAGGGACTCGACGAACAATGTTAATGATATTTTGCCAGAGAATAAAGAACACGGAGGCAGACAAAGACTCGAGAGCATTCACGGACGCAGGGGAATGGAAATTAAATGATGAAATAATAAGAGACATATTCTGCAAGCTAGGCACGCCAGACATGGACATGTTTGCCACAGGGCGGAACCACAAGCTGGGAAAATATATATCAAGAGAGTTTGAATTAACCGCATATGGCACCGATGCACTATCTATTAACTGGTCATGTACTCATGGTTATTTCTTTCCCCCATTCAGCCTGCTGTCGAGGGTCCTCATCAAGATCAGGGAGGACAGACCGAGAGAGATACTCATCATCCCAGACTGGCCGACACAACCCTCGTATCCCCATGTCAAACAAGAACAGGGATTCTGAACTGGGATCAAAATCCCGGTTCAGAAGGGTACGTCAACACAGAAAGGAGACAGAGCCAAGGAATTCCCACTACAAGGGAAAATGAGGCTGCTCGCAATCGCACTCTAGGTGAAATGTTCCAATGGATGGGCATGTCCAAGGACACTGCAAGCACACTAACAGCATCCTGGGTAAGCGCCACACAGAGACAATACACAGTAGTGCTGAATCGATGGAATACACACTGCAAGGACCAGGGTATTAACCCTAGAAATCCCACATTAATGGAGGGGATTGAATACCTGCAGGGATTATTTGCAGGAGGGGCAGCACACACCACGATCAACACGGTGAGATCACTGTTATCAACATTTATAATGGTGAGGGGGAAACATTTTGGTGAGCACCCTTTAGTGATTAGGCTCCTGAAGGGCATCGGGAACCTCAAACCCGCGACACCAAGATATGACAAGGTGTGGGATCCAAAAACATTGCTAGATCACCTCCAGAGCTGGGGACCCACAAACGAACTGGGAATGGACAGGCTGAATAGGAGGACAGTGTGTCTCTTCCTATTAGCGATGGGGCAAAGGCTGCAAGCCCTAGGACTAATGCGGAGAGGGGATTTGACCTTGGAGGAAGGGGGCTGTACGATAAGATACACAACCAAAATGAAATCAAACAACCCGACAAGAAACCCCCTGATCCTAAGGTTCCATGAATATGAGGTAAAAGAACTGTGTATATATGAACATCTGAAATGGTACCTAGAACTGGTAGAACTGAAAGGGGCGGAACCAGCAGTCTTCACAACCACTGTACAGGCGTCACAGGAGACGCTGACCAGATATGTGAGATGTACACTACCAGAGGCGGACATTGACATGCACACCTTCACACCATACTCTTGCAGGCATGCAAGCATGAGTGCAGCCAGCAGGAGACAGGTACCACTGGCCACGATACTGCAAGGCGCAGGCTGGGCAGGCGAAGGAACTTTTCAGAAGTTCTACAACAGACCAACCACCACAAACACTGGGGTGATGAACCTGATACCCACAATTTGGTGACAGGGTCACTAAGATAAACACTGTCATGAAATATTATCCAAGTGAGCCCAACAGGGGCACGTATGCAATAGAAGACTTGAGAGTCACGGTAGAAATAAAAAACTTCAATAAAAGGCATTAACTCCAATATTGAATTGTCCATTTATTTCTGCACACAAGAAAGATAATTAAAACAACCCAGGCACACAGCAGCAATACAAAGTAGCAGTTGGCCTCGTGGCCTAATTACCATCATAATGTTCAATTATGCTATTAACATGCAGCAGAATAGAAATTATTATGGTAAAATAAGGCCACAAAGGGCCAACGGCCCACCCTAGATGTTATATCTATATATAAAAACCCTCCCTAGAAACAGACGAGCGCTCGATTGACACAGCATCCTATAGCCGTTGGCACTTCGTGGCCTTATTTTACCATAATAATTCCTATTCTGCTGCATGTTAATAGCAGAATTTAACATTGGTGGGCACAGGGGAATGACCCTAAAAATCAACACTGGAGGCAGCATCACGTGACCTCTTGAAAATGGAGGGCGCCAATTAAGCGCACAAGGGTGGCAGAGGGCAAGGTTTTTAATTGGCAACTGACCGGTTCATCCCGCCGCTGAAAGTCCACCCTTTAATATAAATTATAACCACATGATGCAATTATGAGAAAACGTGAAAATGTCATTTATTGATATATTATTAAATTGAAATAATACTTTGTGATCATCTAAATTTTTCAACATGTTCATGGTTGTATTAAGTTGGCGATAGGAAAGTGGAGGAAATGTTACTTAAATGACAAACTATTGACATGATATAAACCACTGTGTGATAAAATGCTGATGTGTACTAGTTTGTGGGAAGGGAATAGGGGGGGGGGGGTCAGGAAAAGTAGTCTTTGTATGGTCCTGAAAATGTTGAAAACTTTGAATGACTCATTTAGACGGAAAATGGAAATAATGTTGTCATTACAGATACAGGGGGCCTTAACATATTCATTGCAAATATAGACACTTACCACCCAGGTTGACCTACATAATTATACAACGATTTACACATGGCAGTTTAATTAAAGGAGCATATGGACTAAGATAACGAGTTTTGTTATCCTGACAAATGTTCGCCAGCATATCTTAGCACAATTCTTGATAAAACAAACATGTGTTTGAGGAGTGGTAGAAATTACAAAGGTATTCGCTTGTTGTGAGCTTGGCGATACCAACAAAGATGGTGAATGTTTGTCGGTGGACAGAATGGACAAATCCTATTGCACATTCGGTCTCTTTTGAGTTGTGCTGGCAATAACATTGCATCTCATACTAAATAACCCAGGCCTGACATCACATGCACAACATGTGCTATATGCTCACTGTGCACTTGCACCACTTGTACACCTGTAGCACTATGCATGTACTTGCATGACACATGTACAATTGCACCATACATGTACACTTGCACCACTTGTACACTTGTACTTCCATACACATGCACTTGCACCACACATGCACAATTGCATGACACATGTACATTTGCACCATGCATGTACAATTGCATGACACATGCACACTTGCACACCACATATACACTTGCACCCCCCATGTACACTTGCATCACACATGTACCCTTGCACCAATCATGTACACTTGCACCATATATGTAAAATTGCATGACACATGTACATTTCACCATACATGTGCACCTGAACAACATATATTCACTTGCACCATATATGTACTCTTGCACTATGCATGTACAATTGCACAATACATATACACTTGCACCAGGTAAGTACTGTTTCACCACACATGTAGACTTGCACCTTACATGTACACTTGCACAACATATGTATATCTGCACCATATATATATACACCTATTCTATACATGTACACTTAGACCATACAGATTCACTTGCACCTTACATATACACTTGCACCATGTATGTGCACTTGCATCAAACATGTACAATTGCACAACACATGTACACTTGTACCATACATGTACACTTGCACCACGCATGTACAATTGCATGACACATGTACACTTGCACCACACATGCACAATTGCATGACACATGTACACTTACACCAGTCATGTACACTTGCAGCATACATCTACACTTGCACCACTCATGTAAAATTGCATGACATGTACATTTCACTACACCTGTGACCTTGAATAACACATATGCACTTGCACCATATATGTACTCTTTCACTACACATGTACAATTGCACCATAGATGCACTGTACATATACACTTGCACCATATATGTACTCTTTCACTACATGTGTACAATTGCACCATACATGCACTCTTTTACCACACATGTAGACTTGTACCATACATGTACACTTGCACTACATATGTGCACCTGCACCATATTTATACACCTATTCTGTACATGTACACTTGCACCATATATAGACACTTGCACCATGCATGTACACTTGCACCATACATGTACACATACACTACACATGTACATTTGCATGATGCATGTACACTCGGACCATACATATACACTTGCACCAAACATGTACATTGCACCATACATTTACACTTACACTGCACATGTACACTTGCACCATACATGCACACTTGCACCATACATGAACTCATACAATACACATGTACACTTACACTACACATGTACACTTGCACCATACATGTACACTTACACTACACATGCACACATGCACTACACATGTACACTTACACTACACTAATACACTTGCACTATATATGTACACTAGCACCATACATGTACACTTATACTATACATATATATACACTTGCACCATACATATATACACTTGCACCATACATGTACTCTTGCACCACCGATGTGCACTTGCAACACCATTCGCATACAATTGCACCATACATGTACAATTGTACCATACATGTACAATTGCAGTGTTGACTGTGTACTCTCTGCACCCTGCTCCTGTCACAGAGGGTACTCTGCACCTGCGTCATGCTCACAGTCAAACACCACATATACCTCTGTCACACTCACTGTCAACATCACACACAAGCCTCACACACCTCTGTCATACTCACTGTCAACATCATACACAGGCCTCACAGTCACACACTTATGCCACACTCACTGTCAACATCATACACAAGCCTCACACACCTGTCATACTCACTGTCAACATCATACACAACTCTTTGTCACACACTCATACCCATAATCAACATACTACTCACAATCAACACCATACACATTCCTATGTTATAACTTAAAGCCCCTGTCACACATCACCGAATTGAGCAACGGACAGAATTGTCTAGTAAGGTGGTGATAAGTATCAAAATGTGTCAAAATGTTGCGCTATCGAGTCAATGGCCTCTGGACGAAAGGACATGAAACGGATATGAACCAGGCATAAACGGATAGCCAACGGACGAAACAAACTCAAACCGGACAATAACTGTAGATGTCAGTCCAGCGGCATCCGTTCCTAGTTTTGTGCATGTTCAAAACTTGTACGGACACAAAACAGACATTGTTCGTTTTCTGTCCTTTTCCCCCAATCTGGTGAGGTGTGACAGCCGCTTATCCACCACATATTATGTGCTCAATATGCTCAATGTCAAAGGCATTACACAAAAGGTCTGTCACGCGTACATGTATCAATCACACACACCGTAAACATCATACAAATCCCCTATCATACATACACCCAAGTCAACCTCAACCAACAACAGACAATCCTCATTCACACACACGCACACACACGCACACACACCCTCATACACACTTGCAATAACTTCAACGCGCACACCGACGCACTCCTCCCTCACCCTCCCTCCTGGTCCCTGGGACATCCCGCTGACCTGGGCGCATTGCTAACCTGTTAAATGTCCAATGAATGGCGAGGGGCTGGACACCATCATATTCACAGTTCATACTTACTTAGCAGGTGAGCCGACGGTGAGGCCAGAAATCCCATTGACTCCGGTGCGGCCCGGCAGCGCGGGCTGCCGTGAAAGCGGGGGACGCCGGCGGAGGCGGTGGCGGAAGCGGAGGCGGCGGAGGCGGCGGGCGGGGGAAGGGAGCGGCGCCGGGGGGAGGGCGCTGCCCGACGGTCGGCTCCATACAGTTGGGAACCCTCCCCCCTTGCGCTGCTTCTGCTCACAGCTCGAGCAGCTGAAACCACCCGAGGGCTGGTCGGCCGCAGTTGGAGCCGCGGGACCGGGGGTGCGTTCGGCGCAGGCTGAGGTGGGGGCGGCCTGCCGCAGCCTGCCGCGACCTGCCGCGACCTGCCGACTTCTAGAGTACAGCGCTCGCAGCTCGCAGGTCAATTGAGAGCGAGCGGCGGGTGGCGGGCGGCGGGCGGCGGGCGGCGGGCGGCGAGTGGCGGGCGGCGGGCGGAGAGATTCCCCACCTCACACCTCCTACTCCGGTCTGGTGATTAAGCCAAACCGCAAGTGTCCGTCCGTCGCACCGGATGTGGGCGCGAGTTCGGTGGCGGGTGTGTGTGGCGGGGTTGGGTGGGGTGGGGCAGTGTCATCTCGGACTGTGGCGGGAGAAGGCAGGCGAGGGAGTGAGTGGAGGCAGGTCAGAGGTCACTCCTGAGCTATGGGTTACTCTCGATGGTGCTGACTCGGTATGTGGTGGTGGTGGTGGTGGTGGTGGGAGGGGGAAGAGGGGAGCTGCTCAGAGCAGAATGCGGCCTAGATGCTCCAGTCAGCTCCGGACATTACAGTGGGTTGTAACTCACTATAGAGTCCGTGGTAACGGCCGAATGCGGCGTGTTTGTGTGTATGTGTGTGTAAGGGGAAAGGTAGAGAGGGGAGGGTGGAAGGGGATGAAGGGGTGAAGGACAGAGGAGGTGCGGGGGGGGGGGGAGGGGACGGGGGTATGCACAGTGCAATGGGGCATGCGGGTGGGGAGGGGACGGGGGTATGCACAGTGCAATGGGGCAGGCGGGGGGGGGGGGGACGGGGGGTATGCACAGTGCAATGGGGCGGGGGGAGGGGGGGGAGCTAGTAAACAACAATTCCCTGCTGCTTCTCGCCACCAACCAGAGCGCCCTCCAGCGGGCTGGGTCGGTACTTGGAGGACGCCGAGGACATTCAGCCTTCGTACATCTCGGGGGGGCGGGGGGGGGGGGGGGAGTGACGCCCGCCCGCAGACGGCGGGCGCGTCGTCGGGGTGTGCGTGTATGTGTGTGGGTGTAGGTCTCAGTGTGGGAGGGTGTATGTGTATGGGAGAGTCCGTGTGGGTGTGGGTGGGTATGTTTGTGGGTGTGTATGTATTTGTGGGTGGATGTATGTGTTTGTGAGTGTGTAAGTGTTTGTGGGTGTATGCATGTGTTTGTCCATGTGTGCATGTGTCTGTGTGTGCATGTGGGTGGGTGTATGTGTGTGCAAGTGTGTGTGTGGGGTGTCAGCGTGTGGGTGGTTGTATGTGGGTATGGGAGGGTGTTTGTGTATGTGTTTGTGGGTGGGTGTATGTGTTTGTGGGTGGGTGTTTGTGTTTGTGGGTGTGTGTATGTGTTTGTGGGTGTAGGTGTGGATTTAGGTGTGAGTCTGTGGGTGTGTGTGTGTACGTGTATATATATCTGTGTGTATGTGTGTACATATGTGTGTGGGGGATGGGTGTGGGTGTGGGTGTGAGAGGGTGGGAAGGGATCAGCGTCAGAGGGCGCTGCGGGCGGCGGTGGTGGTGGTGGCGACAGTAGTAGTACTAGTAGTAGACGTAGTAGTGGCCACTGCTATATCCGATTGCCGCAGTGCCGACGGCTCAGACCCCGCCTCCTCCCTCCTCCCTCCTCCCACGGCCGCCCCGCCACCTCGAGCCCCCGCCTCCGGGGAGTCTGGTCGCTGTCGTGCCGTCGCGCCTACTTCGCGGTCTTCCATCCGGCGCTCACAGACTGCACGTAATCCACGTAATCCCACTCGGGCGCGCCGCGCTCAGACACGGGCTCGACTGCGCGCGAGCAGCTCAACCTCGGGGCTGAGCAGGGCCCGGCGAGCAGCTCGGGGCAGCCTCGGGTGGGCTCGGCGCGGCTCGGCGCGGCTCGGTGGGGCTCGGCTGGGCTCAGCTGGCGAGGTTGGGCGGGGCTCGGGAGCTACGGTCTATCTTGGGCGCGACTTATAAGGTTGGGAAGGAGGTGGGCGGGGGTGGAGTGAGGAGGTGCACCGGGGGTGTACCGAGCCTGCCCCGCATTGCCTTACCCGACATCCGCCTCATAGGATCAGCCAATCAGCGCCCGCTTTACGGACCCGCGCGTCGGCACCTTCACCCCGCCGACCAATGGGCAGTCGGGACGGTCACGGGCGCTGACGTTCTTCTCGCGGCTGGCGAGAGTCGGCGCGAGGTCAGCCGGGGGCCGGACCGCCTCTCCAACTGGAAGCCGCTAGGAGGCGCCCGGTTGTAGATTTGAGCTGCTCACATTTCTCCACCGCGTCACTCGATCTCCACCCGCCACGACCCGGCCGTGAGCCCCAGGCCCCGGCAGGTCGCTTTCCCTTCGCGCGGAGTGTGTGTGTTGTTGTTTTATTATGTCCTAGCAACATGTCAGGTCATATCATGACGGGTATCGACTTGTGACAGTGCACACTTGCAGTGACTTTATAGTACTACCCCCACGGGGAGACCAGTCGCTGACACCATGACCCAATATCCCACACAGTCACATTATCCCTGATATTGTGGTAACCAGTCCTTATCCTATCGTGTTAATGCCAAGCGCTCGGCCATGTAGTGACAAGTATCAATTTTATAAGTCATTGGTTTGACTCGGCTGGGATTCGAACTCCCGACCTTCCGCACGGGAAGGCTGCGCTCTACCGATTCGGTCAAGGCGGATGTTGCTGGATCGGGATCCCCGGTGGAGAGTGCTAACAGCCACAACGAGGCTGTTGGTGGGGTGGGGGTGGGTGGGGGTGGGTGGGTGGGGGGGGGGGGCATGACGAGACGCCACCTGGTGGTTTACGGTGCACAGTGTTTCCTGTCCGTCTACTGCCACCTACGTACACCATGTCAGGGCGCGATTCACTAGCAGGCAATGCGTCCGCTTCTTGTGCGTCAGGTAGTAATTTCGATCCCCGACTAAGTTAATTTGTCTGGACCTTCCCCCGCCCCCAAGAAAAGGACTGGTTCACTCGGGTGTCAAGGCTCTGTGATTAGATATCGCGTTATAGCGCAAGCGGTACGATATCCCACTGAGACCGCACTATAAAGCACTATCACAAATTAGAACACGTCCACGTGCATCATGCCAAACATAAAGCATTGGTTCAACTTTAGATAGTAGAGGTTCATGTTGAAATATAACTAAGATGTACCCAATCCACAAACCCCAACTAATGTTAATTAATTCTTGGAGGTCTCGACCAAATAGTACAAGACATCGTTTCCATTTGAACATCTGCATTAATAAAGGAAAGGAGATGGACACAGAACTTCAATATGTTCTATTAAGTATTAACCTTCTAACTGCATCGGTAAATATAATCTGTAACGCGCCATATTTTGAGTGATAGACCGCTGAAGGCATCACATTTTCTTAAGCAAAACACTTATCTAGATTTGATTCTACATATTCTCATGGTGGGTGATGAAAATGGGAAATATTGCGCCTAGAGCGGGACTCGAACCCACATCTCTTTGCATTCTGGGCCAGTGTGCTAACCAATACACCACCTAGGCTCCCTGATATCAACACACTACCCATGCCTACCTGTCTATGTGACAGTATTATATTAATATAAATAGACAGTGCGCTATATGCTATTTTATTGTTAATTTATTTTATATATTGCATTCCATGCTGTACCGAAGTCTATTTGCTGCGGGCCTCCTGGCGGGATGAGCTGGTGGCGCCCCCTACACTTCCGGTGCACACTTGGCGCCGGTTCAACCTCATTCGTGATAGGACTTTATGTTTTATGTACGGTATGGTGGGTTTTTGCTCTGCCAAGAGAATAATAAAAACGGCTTCCACCACAAGCACTTCCTCCTCTGCTCAGAGAAGGAAGCTAATATAGTATGGATGCGCTACAGCTTAGAGTTAATAATAATATAACGGTGTCCTATTCACTGAAGTCTGACAATACTCTTGTATATTTCACTTAATTCAATTCAATTACCAATCTGATAACTGTTGCATATTTAACAAAATTGTTCAATTAGTATAATCTATTAACTCTTGTACATTTAATTTAATTAGAGATCCAATAACTCTTTCTATTTCACTTAATCATTGTTCAATTGGCAATCAGATAACTTGTATAATTCACTTTATAATTGTTCAATTAGCAATCACTTAACTGCTGTAAACTTCACTTAATAAGTGTTCAATTAGCAATGAGGTAACTCTTGTGTATTTAAAAGAAAGCTAATACATGGAATTGCAATGATACATGGAGTATCAAGGTTACTTATGTAACCTGAGTCATGATGCCCTACAATCCAGCCCAGATGGTGCTTAGAACTCTTTACATATCAAATTAAGTGATTTGTGAATTTTATGGAAGATGATATGGGTGATATGAGGCAAGAGAGAAAACAAAATAAAAAACACACACAAAAACACCTGAACCAAAACAGATGTACAAATAGCAATTTGATGTTCTAAGAAATAGTACCTAACAGTCCAGATTAACAACTTCAATAAATGAAACAGTACATACTTACTATTTAACAATACTGAGACCCATACAAGGAATGTATTAGTTGTTCGACACATTTACTCACGCGTATATCCTCGATATGCTGGTGTAGGTGGAGTGCAGTGCCTCCCCCTGGTCTTCTGGGAGTTATCGAATTACTGGTTTCGGTGGGTTCGAATCCGCTAGGTGGCGCCTCGGCCCCCCTCCTCCTCTCCTTCCCTGGGGTTCTGGAATCGGTGGACCCACTTCTGCCTCGGACGTCACCGGAACCACTCGCCTCCCTCCCCTGCTCTGCCTGTGGTCGTTTCAACCAACAACCGTCCAACCACGCACGAGGACATGAGTGTCTAACAGGCTGCGATAACTCCCAGAACACCAGGGGGAGGCACTGCACTTCACCTACACCAGCATATCGAGGATATACGCGTGAGTAGTGAAGGCAGCAACCCAACAACAAAAGGGCGAGTACAGTATTTATTTTACAAATGCTCGTTGCATGACTGTCTTTGGGCTGGGCAAGGCGCCAAGGACCCATCCACCCAGCCACTAAGTCGTCGCGAGGGCCGTCGCGACACGCATATCAGCCAAAATACGCTCGGACAATGGCGAGCAGATGTATTTGAAAACTGTGTCCGAAGCCCAATCCCCCCTGGTTTTGATCTCCTCCAAAGAAGCCCCCTGCATGGCCAAAAAAGTACAGCCACCTCTACGTAAAGAATGGCATGAATAATGCTCAGGATTGAGACCAGCAAGTGCTGCAAAATACTTAATGGAGGACTGTAAAGCGTCGTACGATAATGCAGACAGAATTCTGTCCGAAGACGGTACCAAAAACGCCGGTGCGTCATCAGACGCCGGCGAGTCTTCAAAGTGCTTAGATAACCAGTGAACAGCACACAAATCAATGTTCGCAACTTTTGCGATAGGCAATAACAGTTCCCGCTGGTGGAACTGGATAGTTTTCGACTTCCTGACCGTTACAATGACCCCCCAGTCATAGAATTTAAAATCTTTTCGCAAAAGCATAGAATCGTAAGCTGTAATCTGACATTTTCTTAATAACCCACGGAATCCCGTCAAATGCGCCGCTCTGGTGGCAGTATGACCGGCGGAGGATGAAAAATAGGAAAAAATAGTTATCAACTCTCTTGGCAATATAGGAGCAGCTGTTTTAACCGCGCACCCTAGTTTGCACTTGGCTCCCCCAAGGACAGTTTTAATAATGTGTGATTGATAATCAATTGCCTCTACTTCCTCAGCCTTTAAAACAAAATTTAACGCACTCAAATAATTGGTCAGTGAAGAGTATTTTAAAAATTTGGATAACCACGTTATATACAATGCGACTTGCGTTGGCGGACATGGAGTGGGACGAAGCAGACCGGCGAACTCGTCAATGAACTGCATGTAGGTGCGTACTTGGGTGCTACGCGTCTAGATGGAACTAGGCGCATAGTACTGCTGTTGCAAAAGCCTCATGTCGCGGTGCAAGCCTAGAAATTAATTAGTGTTAAGAATGATGCAAGTAAGTTCAATCGGCAAACAAATGACTGCAACAGAGTCTGTTTGCCACGTCTGCCGACCTCAGACGTGCCCCAGCTGCACTATCCGACCACCTGCTTAACGCGTCTGTAACGGCGTTGCTTTTACTTTGAATATATACCGATGATATGTCGAAATTATATGTGCAGGAAGCCCAGAATAATTCCTTAACCCAGTTCATTATTATTTTATTCTTCGACTTGCCCGAATTTAGGGCTGCCTGGACTACCTTACTGTCGGTAACGAAAATAATCGATCGATCCTGCCAGGCGGCTTGCCAGCGAGCTGAACTTGCCATAATCGCCCACATCTCCCATATATTAATGTGTGCGTCTGCGCATGCGTCACAAGATGCCGAAAAGTGATGACCTAACTCTAATGCCAATTCGACACAGTCGAGGTCACTGAACGCACCCACTGTCCAATCTTCAAGGTAAAGTGAACCAAACATAAAATGCTTATCCAACATTTTTGCATAACCATTGAACTGATCTATGAACGTTAACCACCAAAGTATCTCCTCCCGGAAGAGGGTCGTCAAACGTAGGCGGTAGTAGGGACGCTTTAACGCCCCTATGGCGTCATATATTCTACCACAAAAAGACCGCCCTCCGCGCGCCACTGTGGCACAGTGCGCCAACCGACCTGCGAGAGACTCCAATTGGCGCCTCATCGCTTTACGCATATGCAAGAAAGGTTCAAGATGTGCTTTAATTTTTTGAATTTTATCTGACGGTAAGCGCAATTGCAAGGCCGCCGTATCAACTTCTATGCCTAGAAAACGTGTAACTTGAGATGGCGATTTTAATTTTGAAAAATTCACGAAGAAGCCTAAGTGGCGCAAAATTGCCATAATTATAGCCTGGTTTGTAAGACATGCTTCCTCAGTTGCACCAAGGATAGCAAAATCATCTAAATAATTAATCACCGATTTTACGCCCCGTCGCATTGCACAACGGACGATGAAGTCACCAATTTGTGTAAAAATGTATGGGCTCGAAGAAAGGCCCATACACATACGATTGTCTACTAACATCTGCAAGCCATTACCCAGATTAAAACAAAATCCCTGTCTAGGACGGTCGATAGGATGTATAGCAATCGACCGGTACGCATTGCTAATGTCTGTGATAGCAATGTAATCGCCTTTGGCCATTTGGCTGACTAACGAATCGAGCCCCTTATATGAAAAAGTATGTGCTACTTCACTAACATAATTATTTACACAATTTTCATAGGGCTTAGAACAGTCGACCACCAACCTGTATTCCAAGCTCGACTTAGGGACACAAAACACATTATGGATGCAGTCCGGGCGACGCGTAACCGGACTGATATAACCCGACTGCAACTCCTGCAACAGCTTATTCTGAATAAATGAATTCTCCTCTGAACTTAATTTAAATGAGGACGGATGCTTGGAGTAATTCTTTAATTAAAAATTTGGCGCTCATGTGATCTTGATGCGCTCTGGCTGGCATCTGCCTAAATGGTGGTGGCGCCAGGATAGCGCAGTGGGTTCCGGCCCGCAGCAAATATAAAAAATAAATACAACGATATTAATAAATAGCACGCAATTAAATGTAAGGTTCCTAAACCCAATATAGCAGAGAAGCTCCGCCCCTTTATATTCATAATAATAAATTATATATATCATAACAGTCCAGATTAACAACTTCAATAAATGAAACAGTACATACTTACTATTTACTAATACTGAGACCCATACAAGGAATGTATTAGTTGTTCGACACATTTATAAACAAATTCTTGGAGTAATTCTTGAATGCATCATAGGTGGGTAACGTCTGAGCTACAAAGGACATGTCATTCTAGATTTTGGTCCCCTTAAAAAGTAGGCTGTTTTAACCTTTTTCATTGTTTGGGTGAATGACTATAAGTATGAGCTTGTCATGTTGTCTTGTTATACCATGATTTATATCAAGATATTTCTTATCTTGAGCTCTCTTAAACATAAAATTGGCTAAATGCTGGCTTCTTCTAGTTTCTAGTCTTAAGTTCACTTAGTGTTTAATTAGCAATCAGTTAACTCTTGTATAATTCACTTAATAATTGTTCAATTAGCAATCAATTAACTATTGTATACTTCACTTAATACTTGTTCAATTAGCAATTAGATAACTGTTGTGTAATTCACTTAATGTGTTCAATTAGCAATCAGTTAACTCTTGTATAATTCACTTAATAATTGTTCAATTAGCAATCAATTGACTATTGTATACTTCACTTAATAAGTGTTCAATTAGCGATTAGATAACTGTTGTGTAATTCACTTAATAAGTGTTCAATTAGCAATCAGTTAACTCTTGTATAATTCACTTAATACTTGTTCAATTAGCAATTAGATAACTGTTGTGTAGTTCACTTATTAAGTGTTCAATTAGCAATGTGATAACTTTTGTATAATTCACATAATGGTTCAATAAACAATCCGATAACTCTTTATATTTAACTTAATAATTGTCGAATAGTCATTCTAATAATTTTACTACATGGAAACGTGTAAACAGCGGCGCTTCTAAGGTATGGCTGTCAGTGGACGCTGACACAGGATTATTCAGAATAATAAATATTATTTACTCGATGCAATGTTAACATTGTTTATATGAAAGAGACTGCAATGAACGGTTGGTTTTTATTACTCTTTTATTTCATATTGGATGTAAATTCATTATAAATACATCACATACATTATATAAAAATATAAAACAAACATCGGCACATATACATCATGACACACTTACTGTTGACACCATTTAAGATAGGAAACTCTTAGGTCTGGTCCATTGACCAATTTCATATGACGTCAGTATGTGTAATTAGGTCAGTGCACGCGCTGCTTGGCTGCAGGACAACATCCGGTCACTGCAAACTCAATGGCTATGAGCTCAGAATATCCCAACTTTCACTATTATCTCTGTTTTTAATACTTTCAGAGAAAATTGCCCTTAAGTTAAATTAATATATTTTTAATCGACTCAGTGAAAGCTTTTAAATTAATTTTGCTAAAATAAATGCTCTGCATAGACATAGCATTGCTGCAGCACAAATCAATGCAGTGTTTACCCTTCTCGGGCTAGTCAGCAAACTCAGTGCATTTTCAACGGTCGTAAGCAATCTTCTTACAGAAAAAGTGAAATATCTCTAAAACTACACCACTTAGACACAAATCGCTTAGAACACATATAGAAAACATATTTAACGAATAGATTATCTTAAATTCATAAGGTTAGGGTTCTGCATTTCTATTAATTTTGAATAAAACCTACGTTTTGCACTACGTGTACCAGCAAACTCAATGCATTGTCAATGGCAATCTTCATACAGAAAAAGTGAAATATCTCTCAAACCACACCACTTACACATAATCCGCTTGGAACACATGTAGAAAACATATTCACCGAATAGATTATATTAAATTTATATGGTTACGGTTCTTAATTTCTATTAATTTTGAATAAAACAAACGTTTTGCACTGCACGTACCGGCAAACTCAGTTGCAGTGTGCATTCCTTCTGCAGCCGAGCTGCGCGCGCATACACAAGGTTTATAAACATTGAAATAGGTCTATAGGTTGACACGGAAGTGTTTTGATCACGTGGTCATCGGCCATCGATGGAACTTCAGGAATACTGGGAGATTTTATTTTTTTTTTCTGAAATGTGGTATTCCTTAAACACAGAGCGGATGAAGAATCGAAGACGGAACCACGTGGACAGTTTATGGCACATCAGGTATGTACACTATTCTACACTAAGTCTACAGAGTATTTGTTTCATAGCCTTAAAGTTGCATAAAGATGTTTTTGTCATTTTCTGAGATAAATATATTAGGTTGATTGTTATAATCTATCTTACTTTAGTTTGAAGTAACTTTCATTTTAAATGGCTAACTTTTGATATATTTAACATACAGAAGCAACACTAACTATTTGATTTGCTACCAGAAAAAGAAAGAATTATCACCATCATGACATTAGTCGGTTGGTTAGTGGAGTTTTACGTCCTGGCAACATCTAAGGTCATATCAGGACGGATACCCACTAGCGCACGCTCATGGTGACTTTATAGCGTGGTCCCACTGGGAAATTAGGTCACCGGCCACCATGACCTGATATCCTACTCAGTCACATTATCCTGACACTGAGCTAACCCATCCTTGCCCTATCCTATTAATGCTGAGCACCCGGCTAGGAAGTGACAAGTATCAATTTTATAAGTCATTGGCTTTACTCGACTGGGAACCAAACTTCTTGTGAGGCCCGCGTTCTACCGATTCGACCACCGCATCCAGTCCACGATTGTAGTAACATGGACCCTTAATACGTGGTACCCACTTTCGGAGTATGACTCCTATAAGTGACAGACAGATCATGGAAAGACCAGGAGGATTGAAGCATCTTATGGAGTCATTCCTTAGGCAGAGTAGGAACCCGTCCATCAAATAAGTGCCATGAACCAGTTCTCATCCACTGAAGTAGGTGCCACAAGACACAGTGCGCAGTTGAGGCTATGGATGGCGAAAAGGGGTGTTTGCAGAAGGAGCCTAGGTAGTGTAATGGTTAGCATCCCAACCCCATCATGACAAGACGTATGGGTTTGACTCCTGCTTGAGGTGCACTATTTCCCATTGTCATTACACCCATGTCACTTGTTTCCGTGACCAGGATCCTGTACAAGCTATTGGCTGGATGGTTGTTGAACCTACCTATAAGTTCATTGCCTGTATGTAATTGTAAGTCTTAAATACCTTATGGATATAAAGTAGGGGGGGGGGGCGGAGAAGGGGGCGCCGAACTCGGCGGGGCCGCGGGGGGAGGCGAGCTCAAAGTCGGGCTCGGACTCGGCGGAGGTGTGCAGGTCGGGGAGGTGGCCGATATAGGCAGTGTCACCAGCCGACGGGGCCGCCGGGGCCGCGGCGGCGTAGCTGGGAGGGTGGGGGGTGGGGGTGGGGGGGGGGGGCGGCCAGAGCCTTCCACGCCCCCCCTCTCCCCCGCCATATTCGCCTTTTTCATCACCACACCACCATGACAGCGTGATTAGCATTTGTAGCCATGCATCTAGGTGCATCACACCAGTTCATGAGGGGGGGGGGGGGTGGCACTAGTACACCCATTTTCCACCATTATTTTTCTCATCCAACTGCGAATGATCTCCTTAACTGCCGAAGGGGTGGGGTGGGGGGCGGTGGGGGGCGGGGGTAGCGGGTGTCTGTAGTCCTTATCAAGTTTAGGCTGCATAGGAACCCTCATACCCACCATCCTGAGCTCTGTGAACAACTTTTTGTCAACTGTTTGTGAACCTCAATGTTACTAGAGTACTGTTCTCCGAGCTGAATGACGCTTATTGTGGTGGCATAGTCACGTGATGTTGGTGGTCTTCCACTAAACTACACATCTCCTCAAGGGAGCGCTTATCGGAATTGGAACACGAGCAGTCACAGTCAGTGTAGTCTTCCAAGTGCAGTGAGTGAGTAAGCGAAGAATTTGATGATCTTTGTTTCCAACTGTTTACCACTCAAACCTGTACCTAGGGAAGTGAAAGCGCACCACATGGTTTTCTGCCATCCCCACTGCATCAATTCAATTCATTACAGCAATCCAAGTGAATCATTTGTATGATGACTCGGGTCAGGATTCGAAGCGCTGACTTTTTCCGCTTGGGATGCCAGCGCTCTTAGTCTTACCGATTCAGCCACCGCATCTGGAGGTCAACAGGTGATGAAAGATCAACTTGCTGTTCCCACATGTCTGACCGCATATCCAACATGGCATCTGTTCAACACACCTTTCGCATTTGGTTAATGCCGGTGTGTGGCTTCGGCTGCACCATTGAAATGTGTGCGGCAACAGCTTGAACTCCTTGCTGTGTATGTTGGGGTTTTTTCTTGAAGATTTATACTGCCTATCATGGATAAGTCTGAATAGACTTGTTTTCACCATTAGACAGTTTGTCGATAGAAAGCCCCAGCCTACAGGGATTTTTAACCTCCCACACCACATAGACATGGTATGAGAGCAACTGGCCTTTGATGACGCTGTAAGTTATACACAGCGGTGGAAATCATATTGGCAGAGGTGGGGGGCACAGGGAATCGAACCACTGACCTTCAGATTAGGAGTCTGACCTAGAAAAAAGTCAGACAGTCTAACCACTCCGCCACAGAGAACACCACAGTATCTGGTTCCAAGAGACCGCTCGAAGAAAGCATCAAACACATAGGCCATATTCGATTAATCAACTCGGGTCACCCGAGCCACTTTTTTTGGTGCATATGCCCATCCTACAGACTCGGGTTAAATAAACAAACACGCTTCTCCATGCTCGGGGTGAAAAAAATGGTGGCTTAATCCAAAACTTTTGTTTTTTTAATAAGCGATATAACTACAGCAAAATAGGATTTCAAGTATTTTATAATCGCATAGTTTAGTTATATTTCCATTTCATTAATCTGGGTTATTACCAAAAAATACCATGTAGGACTGGTACTGGTAGCTGTTATGCTACAGGATGGTACTAGTGCAAATGTGACATGATCGTTCCTCGCCACCCCCAGCCACGAGATGGGTTACTGGGGTCGGAACTTTTTTCACACGGGACTTGTGTTCGTCGACTCCACTTACGGTGTTCGATTTGAAATTCTAACAACTTGGGTGACCCGAGTCTCCCGGGTCTTGTTAATCGAATACGGCCTTGGGGTCGGGACTTTTTGCACACGGCGCGTATTTTTGTTGACACCAATCGCGGTGTTCGAATTGAAATTCTAGCAACTCGAGTGACCCGAGTCGTGTTAATCGAATACGGCCACAGCATCTCCTTCAAGCGGGGCCAGATCCTCAGCAATCACCCAGTGCTCTGTTTGGGTGAAATACTGGCCACCAGGAGTAGTATAGCAAGGGACATTAATTCCAGCTTGGAATGTCCCTTGCTATACTACTATCAGGCAGCCCTGACGGTGTGTCAAGGCTCAAGCAAACTCAAAGCATCCAACAGGGCCGGTTTAACTGACTGTGGATCAGGGTCAATCAAACCTTTTTTTTTTTTTTTTGTACATTATTTGATGAAGCAGGGGAAGCTTCAATCGCATACAATTGGTCTTCCTCATTCTATTGCTCCTTGCCCTATCCTAGTAATGGCGAACACCAGGCTAGGTAGCGACAAGTATGCATTTTTATTTAAGTCATTGGTTTGACTCGATCGAATCCCATGACCTAATAAAACGGGAGGTGAACGCTCAACTCATTCGGCCATCTCGTCTTATTCGGCCACCCCATGACACACAATCATCATGTCCATTGTGAAGGAGGGGAAGGACTCGCTGGGCTACTTGGCCACTGTAGCGAGGTGGTTAAAGAGGGTGATGGGGGGAGAACCTTCTGCCGGCGTATCTTCGATGCGTTTAACAGCGTCAGAGAACTTCACTTTAAAGTCAGACTCTTCTGCTGCTTATGGGGTGATGTGCATTGGTGGTGTGGCTTCGCCGCCTGGTTCAACGGAAAGGCCGAGATCCTGGGATCTTTTTAACAACCACCTCGGCACTTACAGTGACGCCTCCAATTACGGCTATGGTACGCTGCATTTGATAGAAGGCTGGATAGACATTGGAGAGGACACCCACAATTATATGACTTCAGGGCACTGTCAACCTATATATGTGTGTGAAGTGGGCGTGTCTACTCGCCTTGAGCAATTTGCGCACTCGTCCAACGGGAGCGCAAATTGCTTCCGCATGTGCACGCGACGGTTCGCGGGGGTAAAGCGTTGCTTAGCGACTAGCTAAGCAACGGAAGAAGGTCGGGCGTTCGGGGCCTGACCCGGCAGACGTGTTTATTCGCGCTCTGTCATTTTCAGCCGAGATTCGGTCTTTTTCTTATCTAAATTCTAAAACCAAGGTAATCAAATCACACGGGAGGAAAAGGGAGTTAGTAGCGCCTTAAATAGGTATGCATATTTCGTTGGTATCCTTGTTAGTTATGGTAAGAATAAAGTCGTGAGCTCTCGTGAAGGTGGACTGAGACGTTCCTTTCATTCTTTACTATCCTCCAGTATTATTGTGGATTAACCGCTATAGAAAACCTGATATTCGATTGCTTTATATGTAATTAAGGGCCTTAAGCCTAAGTAGGCCTTATGCAGTTACTTACTCCATCTGTGGGAATATAATGACAGACTATAACAGAATTTAACGTCGTGTTACTTCAAGGCGGAAATTAACGACATTAACTTAGAACTGATTATCAGTGACAGCGGCGGCATCCCTAGCCGTACGCGTACTTCTAGAATTATTTAGTAACACAATTAATATACCGAAATGCGAAGGGGACAGCCAGCTAGTTGAAATAACCTAACTTATAGAAGTAGGGAAACTTTAGGCCTATAGGCGCGCTCGTCGGCGAATTGCGTATGTAGATGAAACTCTGGCTGGCCGCCTTTCGCGCGGGGCGGACACTGACGGCGATGGACTACCTGCAGACGGGAGGAGGAGCCGCAGCAGCCCGCGGCAGGCTCAGGAATTTCACATGGAAATTATTACATAACATTAACACGTTAGGCTCGCCTTAGGCGGGGGCAGATTAGCCGAACGGTTAAACTGGTGCCGTGACCAGGATGTGTAAGGAGTGTAATACCTTTTAGTTCACTTTCGATACGCGAATCTAATAAAAAAAAAACGGAGTGTTGTCAGAAGTGACAGCGCGTACGCATTGTGACAGCGACACACGGTCACTGTCTTCATGTTCCATGACGTGATATTGATAGTTTACGGCGTACCGGGGCAGCATCATTGCGAATGGTGACTTGACCCATGTGGTATACTTGTTATATTTTGCGGCTAGCCTTAATTAATTAGTAGTTTAAATAACCAGCGAGGGGCGAGCCATGAATCCGCGGTTAAAACATCGGCGCAAATCGTGGCCTGAGGAGCGTTAGATGCACAATAATGGCGTACCCTTGTGTCGCTCCGACTGGAGGAGGCGTACAGGACGTGGACTAGCTATCCCGATATTAGGCTATACGTGCATTATATTCGGTTAGAGTTTTAAATTAAAATTGCTGCTGCGGTTCTCCGACATTAAATGCCGGCCTATTTTTAGTGAATCTTCGCAGTTTGCTTGCGCTAGCCGCATGTTTTTCTTAGTTCCATCGTTACCTAGCGACATCGCGCGTCGCTGGCACAGGAGACGACGTCAGAAAGCGTTATTGGAACATTAGGGCAGTGTCTCAACGTCTGCCAGACTGTTTGGTCGGTTTTTCGTTACGTGCTAGCTTTTTCACTCTTTTTCCTGTATTTACGTCTAAAAACTCTTTCATTCACCTTTATTTCTTAAATCTCCTTCTTATTCGGCATCTTTCTTTTTGTTCAAATTTTCATTAGGATCTTCTAAATTTCGTGTATTTCTATAATTAACCGTTGGTGATAGCGAGAAAATAACTGAAATCAAGGAATTGTTCTATCTGGGCATAGAGCGATTAATTTATTGCAGTTGCTCATTTTTATTCATTATCCTTTTATTCGTACAAAATTCGGAGCATTTTTCATAAATTTTAGTAGATTGTTTAGGGTTTTTTTTATATACCAGCGAAATTTGAATCTCTTTTAGTTTGGTAGTTGCACGAGCCAGTCGCCTAGGCGAGCTGGCTAGGCGGAAGGAACCTGGTGAGGCCCCTATTTCCGCCCGCCGCGGTTGCTTGCGTTCTGCAGCACCTGCGGGGGGAGAAAAGGGCGACGGGGAGGCGCAATCTTTGGATGGCGTCTCCATAACGGATTCGGACAGTGTTCGAAGTCTCGGGGTATCCCCCCTTACTGTAATGGCGGACCCAGTCCGACCTGCCGGGGTTTCGCCCCTAACTGTAACGGCTAATCCAGGAACCCCTGGAAAAGCTGTGGTTGATACACAATTTGCGCCCGCGCAAAATCCAGAAGCCGCCAAAAGCGCGCAAATGTCCCTACAGGTCACTCGTGAGGAAGGCAGCCTCTTCTCTTTCCTTCCGAAAGAGAGGACGGGTGCTACTCCGACCCTGTCTCTTCCGCCCCCAGTCATGGACTTGTCGTACATGATACCCGCCGCGCAACAGTCCGTGCAACGGGAACAACTAAGTGCGTTACAAAAGCGCGAGAGGGAAATCCTCACGCGCGAAAATGAGCTGAATGCCCAATGGCAACAATTTGCTGGGGGCGATGTAAATGCGCACCACAACCCCGGGGTTTCTGATGGAGTGTTAAAGGCAATCCAACGGCAAGCAAAGCTTGGCCCTCCTAGCAGCGCCAATGTAAATGCGTCTAACGCGGCAGGCTGTGCGCCCACAGCTCCCTCCCTTCCAGCTGGGCAAAATGCGCCCGTCGACGGCTGCGCGCAAAACGCGAGCGCCGACTCTTTTGCTGCATACCGGTACCCCGGTGCAGAACGGGAACTCATAAAGACGAACCCAGCCATTCGCCGGGCGGTAATGGAGGCATCCACTATCACCCCTGGCATCGGTGCCTCAGCGGTATACCGATCTCTGTATTTGCGCGACCGAAATATCAGCGTGCAAGAGCAGTACCAGCCCGCCAGGGTGAGGGCTGTCGAAGTTCCCCCGTTTGACGGAATAAACCAAGACTGGGAGACTTGGTGGGAAAAGTTCAGTAAGGCGATGTCCGTGAACCGGTGGAATGAGACCACTGCGCTTACGCGCCTGATCCACTTGTTACAAGATGGTCCAGGTCAGTGGGCTGTGGATAGGTGGGAGCAAGATAATTGCGCCACCTTAGATGAATTGGTGGAAGCGTTGGCTTGGCAATTCCAGGGAATGGATCCCTTATCGAAATGGGAACTCTTTGAGAAGAGATTCCAACGTCCGTCAGACTCGGCCAATTCCGTCTACTACGGGATGATGCTAGAGTATGAGGCCAGAAAAGCTGGACAAGGATGTGGAATGTCGCGCGATTTAATCGCGCGCAAAACAGTGGCAGTGTTCATTCATGGGTTGCGCGACCGGGAGGAACGCGACATGATCTTGAAGCAATGGTCCCCGGGTAGACACACCATGGAGGATATTTATCAAATGTTAAGGGATCACGCGGCAAAAGCGCGTATGACCCCACGTAACTGCGCGGTGGCGGAAATTACTTCCGCCGTGGCAGACTTGCCGTATGACAATCCATATGATACAGTGGATACAGGAATTTGCGCCTATAACGGGCACCCTTCACAGAATACCCAACAGGGTAACGCTAACAAGCGTGAATGGCCAAATAGGCGTCCACACTTTAACCCTGATTTGCAGGGTAGATCGCAAAGGGCGTTTCAACCGAACCGCCCGAACCGCTCTCGGAATTCCGGGAGGATTGAATGTTTTAGATGCCGGGACTTTGGTCACATGGCGTATGAGTGTCCTTTGTCACAGCCTCGTTCCTTAGAACAGGCTATGGTGGATGGAGTCCGTAACGGGTGCGATAATTCGCGCCATGTACCAGAACTATTGGCCCGGCTACAAGCAGCCAGCGGCAAAAATAGTGCGCGCGATAATACGCGAATCGCGCGCCCTGTCACGAACAACGTGCATGGGAGCAAGCAAATTGCGCCCACAGGCACGCAATTCGCGCCTAACCATAGCGCTGTTGCTGCCGTACACCATGAATCGGGATCTCCCGAGTTCTTAGCCGATACTGATTTTTTAAATTAGTACCAGCTGCAACGCCGGAAGTGTTGTCAGCTATTATTGTACGGGGAAATCTTCCCAGCGCATCTGTTGAGAGTTGTGCTAAACCCCTTGCGCACAATCTCCCATCAGATTGGTGCAATGTGCACAGTGTGTCTACACCGTCTACATGTACAATCGGCGTCCGCCAGGTTTTCTTGGCTGGAATGCGATCAATGTGCGCGCAAAATGCGCGCAGCCCTGAGTCTGATCCGTGTATGGACTATATTTTAGAGAGAACTGGACTAAACCTACACAACGTGGATGAAAGAGACCGGTTCGCCATGAACATTTTCCCACTGAATGGGAAAAGATGGTATGTCCCCATCAACATTAGAGAATCCAATGGATTCTTCCTTATTGATACCGGGGCGGCCATGTCCGTGATAGGAAAAGGATTCTTTGATAATCTCAACCTGAATACGCGTACCTTGGTCTCCGACGTGAGGCCTTTAAGTGTAACGGGACTAGTAATCCCACAATTTGGTTGTACAGATATCCCGCTGGGTATCGCCAATCAGATATTTTACTCATCTGTATTGATAGTGGACATACCAGAGGATGGTATTCTGGGGAGTGATTGGATGTCATTTTACGAAGCCAGTCTCTCGCCACATAATGGGCTGCTGGAAATTCTGCAACCTTATAACTTGGTCACACACTGTCAGCTACGAACAGACTGCGGTCTTGCGTGCCTGGCAGAAGATGTTACATTAAATGCGCACCAAACGGTGGCGGCATTAATTTCAACCAGACATATAGAAGGGAAGGGTCAGTGCTTAATTGAACCCGACCCTGAAGTACTCAGTTGTATGGGAGTCACAGCGGCTCCCTCGTTAATTTGTGGCGCAGACGGTGCTGTGTTACCGCTGTCTAACACTACAGACGATTGTGTCCATTTGCGGCGAGGCCAGGTCATTGGCAACGCCTCTGAGGCCAGATCGCATGGTTCCATCAATAGTCCTACGGCCGCCATGGTGTTCGACTTACTCAAAAGAGAACGCGGCGTGGAGGGATTTGGAGGATCCCCAGAACCGGTTTTTTCCTGTTGACAGAACGCAATTTGCGGGCCTGCCGCAAATTCCTGACTTCATACTATCTATGGCGGAGGCCACGCATTTGGAGCACGCGGAAGATAAAAAGAAAATCGCAGAATTCCTCTTCGAATTTTGCGATATATTCGCGAAACCGGATGCTAAACTGGGGTGGACAGATGTCGTACAACACCATATCGATGTCGGCGACAACGCCCCCTTTAGGATACCATACCGTAGGCTAATGGACTCCAAGAAACAAGCCCTGGAGGACGAGGTTGCCAAAATGTTGGCGGCAGGGATCATTACGGATAGTACAAGTCCTTATAGTTCGCCCGTCCACCTTGTTACCAAAAAGGATGGGACGTGGCGATTTTGTATAGATTATCGCAAGTTAAATGCTATGACGCGGAAAAATGCGTACCCGTTACCGCGGATAGACGAGAGCTTGGATAGTCTGGGAGGAAATAAGTGGTTCTGCACTTTGGATCTCCAATCTGGATACCATCAAGTCGCGATGCAACACGATGATCGGGAGAAAACTGCTTTCACAACTCATATAGGTCTATATGAGTGGAAGGTAATGCCCTTTGGTCTATGTAATGCTCCCGCCACATTTGAGAAAATGATGGCGGAAATGTTAAACGGTCTACTGTTTACTCACTGTTTGGTATACTTAGACGACATTATAATATTCGGTGACACCGTTTCCACATGTCGTTCGCATTTACGAGAAGTTTTTCTAAGACTTCGCAAATTTAAATTAAAACTTAAACCGTCCAAATGTCATCTATTCCGTAAGGAAACTGAATATTTGGGTAGAATTGTGTCTAGTGAGGGTATAAAAGCCGATCCTAAAAAGATTGAGGCTATAACCAATTGGCCAGCGCCTAAGTCTCCTAAAGAGACAAAAAGTTTGCTCGGTTTTGCTTATTATTATCGAGATTTCATTCCCCATTTTGCCGATGTAGTCGCTTCCATACAGGATGTGGCTAATGTCGGCACGCAAATATTTGCGTGGGGTATATCACAGGAAAATGCGTTCATTAACCTGAAACGGCTTTTCGCCGATACACCAGTACTCGGGTACCCACGGCCTAGTGGACAATTTATCTTGGACACTGACGCTAGCGCATTTGCCATAGCAGGCGCATTAAGTCAAGTGCAAGACGAGGTTGAAGTACCCATTACCTTTGCCAGCAATAGGCTCAGTGCCTGTCAACGACGTTATTGTACGACAAAAAGGGAGTTAATGGCGATAGTCGTATACACTAAAAAATGGCGTCATTATTTTTGGGATTCTGAATTCCAGATCCGTACTGACCATCATTCATTAAAATGGTTACTAAAGTTTAAAGAGGCGGAGGGTATGATAGGACGTTGGTTGGCGTGGTTGTCTGAATTTGGCCTCACCAACACGCAAATTACTTATCGACCCGGCTCTCAACATATTAACGCTGACGCGCTTAGTCGCATTCCTGTACGTCGTTGTGGCATACCGGAATGTGACGATTGTGGGGCTCATACAGCGGTGGTTGCGTCCTTACTCCTGACTCCTGATGAGGAAAATAGCTTCCATTTCTGGACGCAAAATGAATTGCGTCAGGCTCAGGAAGCAGATGTGACATGCTCCACCGTTATTTCTTTGTTAAATGCGCACACGGTGAGACCTCCTAAGGATCTCGTAAGAGCGGGGAATACAGAAACTATTAAATTGTTAAACCAATGGAAACAGTTAACTGTAGTGAATGGGGTGTTATGCAGGAATGCGCTCGACCCCCATTCTCTCATAACTCATCAACAACTCGTTATACCTTTCCTCTTACGAGAGGACATATTAATATTCTGCCTCAGCCATCCCACCGCTGCGCATTTTGGAAGGGAGAGAACCCTAGACAAAATACGCACGCGATATTACTGGCCAGGCATGAATTCGCGTGTGCGCGATTGGGTTAAATCCTGCCCGAGATGCGCACTCATTAAACCAGGGCTGGGAATGGCTAACATGCCGTTACAGCAACAAATGACAGGCCAACGTTGGGGGCGCCTGTCCTGTGACTTCGTCTCAGGATTTAAGCGCACTAACCGGGATAATTTGGTGATGTTGGTAGTACAGGACCACTTTACAAAATATGTACAAGTCTACCCATTACGTAACCAAACGGCGGCAGTGGCCGCGCAAGCAGTGGTGGATAATTGGATACTGATTTTCGGGGCTCCCCTTATATTACACTCAGATCAGGGCAGGGAGTTCGAGTCGGAATTATTCCAGACTATGCTCAAACTGATAGGCTGCTATAAAACCCGCACGAACCCTTACTGTCCCAGATCCAATGGCTTAGTTGAACAATTTAATCGAACGTTAATTTCTGCTCTGGCCTGCATGGTCAATGAAGATCAGAGCGATTGGGATTTACATGCTAAGTACGTTGCACACGCATATAATTGCACAATACACGCCGCTACCGGGGTTACTCCCAATACGTGGGTGTTTGGGGAAGAATTGCGCCTACCATGTGATTTGCAATTCGGAGTGTTAGACAAACATTCAGACGACGCTTGCACACCGGCTTTCGTCCGATGGTTGGAATGTTGTTTCCACAATGCGTATGGCAGGGTGCGTAATAGCACAGAAAAAAGTATTCAAAGAAATAAAAATTCTTATGGGAATGCTGACTTCCCACGGTTTGCAGTGGGTGACTTGGTGTTAAGATACCATGCTCCCACGGCACACATTAAACTCGCACCAAACTGGGACGGGCCTTGGCAGATTACTGAGGTCATATCTGATACGACGGTTATAATTAAGACGGCGTTATCAGCCGCTCGGAAATCAAATACAGGGCGTTTGAAATTGTACACCGGGCGGATTCCGTCAGATAGCCAAGACGGCGATAAATTAATTAACGCCGAGTCGGCGCGGAAACCCGATACGGCGCAATCTCAGGAGATTGCGCGAACCGGGTCAACTCGGGTTTCCCGCCTAAACGCGAGCCTGCCATTGGTTGACGGCTAACAGGAACGCGCTGCCGCGCACTTGCGGCTAGCAAGGCCGTACAGAACTTCAGTCTTCACTCAGCTTACACTGGGTGCAGACTCCACAAAAGCTTCTTGCGAACTCGTCGGTTTTTTGCCGGTCTATTTATCTAATAGGCCGGGTACTCTCCTGGTGGGTAGCTACCTAGTGAGGGGGATCACGAGCAAGCGTTTTGGTTATTGTCTTGTCGGTAAGAAAAAAAAGGAGGTACGTAAATAGCCACTGGTCTGGTCATCGGTCGGGGAGCAGGCCTGGTCGCGCAAGCGATCAGGCATGGAATCGGCCACCTCCGCCTTGGGAGGTTCGGGTAAGGGTCCCGACCAAAACCCTCTGACGTGCAACGTGTTGCATAAGGACACCGGTAGAATATCGGTGTTTACAGTTTGCGACTGGAATCTCCTCACACCTGAGGTGAGACTGGCCCAAGGCCTATCATTGGTGATAGGCAATGCTTCCGCGGAAGCTTCCTGTAGTCAGTCTGGGCCCACCTCGTGGGCTGACAGCAAGACAACCGCCCCTCACGTCAGCCCCATGGTGACTGAGGAGGAATTTCCTTTGGTCACCAACAGGCGCCCGAAGGATCTTGATCAGGAAGATGAGCCTACCCCCTCATCTTCAGGTAAGTCGTCTAATGTTCGACTTTCTAAAGCAGAAGCAGCGAGCCGTTCACCCCGGAAACGGTCGTCGGAACGTGTAGCTGCGCGAAATCCTTCCGCACGGGAGGCGGAAGGAAAAATTCCTGCCACAACATCAAAAGCTGTGACAAGGGATTACGTGTCAGATGAGGAGGATACACCACCTGCTGACCCAACTTTGGACCCACTTTACGGTACGATGGCACTTCGTCTCGACCGCCTGGAGAAGGGTGAGTTACAATGGGATAGCGATATCCCAGTTGCTACTATTCCTGAGAGGTATCCCCACTTAGTGAATTGCGGTTACAATAGCCGCACTCTGGGTTCTGTCCCTATAAGGAAGGCAGCTGAATTGGGTATGTTGCAGGAATCTATACTGCGGGAGAGATATTTCGACCCCCCACGCCCGAACCGTACATTAGCCATGTATATGTTGCCCCCAACACCTACTGGCCGATGCAAATTGCGCCTCCCCCCTGTCCAACGGGAAAATGGGGAGGATTCAGATGTAGAGGACTGGGTAGATGATCATCAATCCGGCCTTCAGCCCTATGTACAGCGTATCCACAGTGTCATCACTGAGGTGCGTGGTCTGGCTAAGTCGCCTTATCGACCGCAAGATATTGCGCACTTGAAATTTGTTAGGCATACTTTCCGCCCAAAAGACAAGTGTCTATTTTGTAAATACTTCCTGGAACGCCCCAGCGCTATCCCAGAAAACTTGAAACACCCTACCCGCCGCTATAGGCGTTGGGATGTATTGGCTCGTCACATTTGTGAAGAGCATTTGTATACTGTGCCTAGATGGTCGTGCGACGACCACCGTTCCGCAGCGTGCCCGTTCACTAAATCGACGGGTAAACCCTTCTCGACTCACCGAAGGGGTCTCATGTTACGCCATTTAATGTCGTACGGCATTTGCGCCAAGTCGGGTCACAAGCGCCCGCAGTCAACCATAAGGAAATTGGCGCGTGTAGCTAAAGATCCGTCCTTGTCGGATAACTGTAGGTATACCTTCATTCCGGAGTTTAATGCCGAGCGCGGCCGCCAAATTCTCGCCGAGACTTTGCGGTTACCGATATCTGCGCACACTGGAGCAGTGTGCATATACGGAGGCGTCACCTTAGGCGAAAAAGCTTATTTTTCCGCAGGCAGACGCCGTCTTAAAGAAAAGTTAGATAGAGAGGACGGTATCGTTACCCGTCCTACCACGTCCGGGGGCCGCGGCCACAGGTCCCGCCGAGGCCGTCCCCAGCCCCCACAACCCCGCCCCTTTAGAGCGGATAAAGTCGAGTCAGGTATTTCGTATGCCTCAGCGGTGGTGGATCCTCCCACAGAGGACCCGCCTCTCGAACGGACCGCGGCGCAAATCGCGCGCGGCGATGAACTGCAACAGTTTGGAGAGAAGGAAAGCGCACGCTTGGCTGCCCTTCGCCCCAAACCTGCGGCGGCTCCTACCACGGTATCGGCGCCCGTCCAATCGACGAAACGCAAGGGCGCCAGACCCCTCGATCCTTCACTGCCCACAGTGGGATCCATTCCCGCCTCGCTCCGTCGCGACTTAAAACGACGAGCTTCTGAGATGGCCACCGCGGCTTCAACCGACGCGCAGCCATCCACTAGTACAGACGCCCCATTCCAGCCGGATTTATCACCGGCTGCAAAGAAGCGCCTTATAGAGCGTTATAATTGCTTACCGCCTTCCGTCCCTGAGGTCCTCGCGCGGGACTCCGGCCCGGAGTCAATTGAGACAATGGACTTTTTCATGAATATGGTAAGTTCTATGTCCACTTTCTGGGTAAATCGTCTGGACGCAGTCAAAGTGACTTGCGCGCAGACGATGTGGGAAACTTCTCAAAAGGAGATTGAGAATACTAACGCAGAGGCGAAAGCCCAAGTCAAAGCGGCCGACGATCGTTACCGTTTTATGATGGATCATTATGATCGACAGCTCCACCAATGGGAGGAGATGAACATGAAGTTCAACTTCAGGTTCGGCGTATCCGCCCTGCAGTGGGACGGCTCTTTTGAGACGTTGGATTTTTCCGGCGTCCCACAGTCCGTCCTCCGACCGTACTTCACTGGCAGTACGGAAGCCGCACAGGTCTCTGCTTCAGGTGACCATACAGCGAATGTGGCAGAGGAATCTACTTCCTCTGCTGCGCCAGCGGCTCCAGTTAACTGGATCCCGGGGAGCGCCACAGTCAAACCCTTGGGACCCTACGTTGCGCGTACGCAAATTGCGCCCCCCATGGTTTCCCTCAAAGGGAAAACCGACAAGCCGAAGGGGAAATCAGCCGTGGCCAGCCCAAATTTGCTGCCGCCTACCCTGAGTCCACACCCATCTATGAGTGTGGATATTGTACCGTCCCCACCTTTACGTGAGGAAATCGTACCGCTTCCACCCGCGAGGGCGGAAATCGTGCCGCTTCCACCTATCATGGCGGAAGTCGTGGCCCCACCGCCACGTTCACCTCCGAGGGATCCCATTGTATCCCCCGTTAATGTCGAGTCGTCGCTGAGTAGTTTTGCAGAATCCTGCAAAGTTTTTAACGATCAGACCGCACGTGACTGCGCGCATTTGGCGCCGGCTTCCCGTATCACGACGCCGTTGTTAGCACCAGAGCACGACGACCTCGAACAGTTATCACCGTTCACCTTACCGGTAACTCCTGGAGGGCCCGCCCCCCTCAGCGAAACTCCGCTGATTTTTACCTCCGACGAGGAGGGAGAGTATTCGGATGCGATCTCCGATATAACAGTATGTTCGGTAAATATGGATACCGACGAAATCCCGGAACCGAGGGCCGGATCACCGCCTGCCTGCGAGCCCCACTCACCTGAGCTCCAGCAAGAGCTCATTGTTGATTAGGGGAAAATAATCCCCAGCGTGAATAGGCTAGGCCTATAATTAATAATGTATTTTATTATAATACATAACAGTAAAATATTGAGATCACCTACAATATTCAAACGCGTAATTAAATATGTGTACAGTAAAGAGGCTTAGCCTATAGTCGGCACGTACTCCACTTAAATAAAGTACGTTAACGATAAATATTGCTACTCCTAATACAATATATAAATGCGTACCAGCTATGCATAATGTACTAAGGCTCAGCCTAGAATTTCGCATAATTAACATCAAATAATCAATTTTCAAAATTAGGGACGAGTTTAAACATATTAACATAATTATTCCATATTCTACATTCTAATAGCTCTGATCCTCTGCTAAACCATAATTTGTGTATTAATATTCTCTCTTTTCCTTTAACTTCCATACGCATAATTTCACAATACTACACTGCCTCAGGAGCCGCGACAACCACCAGGCGTCGTGCGCGGGTTTCGCGGGGGGGAAACCAGGCGCATTCCAGGACCACGCCCCCATTCACCAAGGCGCGGCACGCGTTGGACCTGGACGGCGCACCCTCGCGAACCCAGCCATCTTCATCTAGCGCTTCAGGGCACCACAATGGGTATCGTTTGGGGCACATATACAGTCTGGGATTTCGGTTGGGGCGCAAAGGGTATTATCCATTATGTCATGTTAACACAATTACACTAAACTTTTCACACCCCGCTTATAAATATCCTATAATTAGGCAGCACAGAGGATCAGATTTAACTATTTTATAGTCCCTAAATTATTTAATAATTTTATCCTTCCGTTCACGTTAGTCATAAATTTTCTCTGAGGGCAGCAGCGGGTAGTAGAAAATTTAATCGTAACGGGCAGTTTATAAATTAACATTAAAATTGGGATCTTTTAAAAATATAACTTAATTAATAATATATCCATACCAAAAGGTAAAATAAAATAATTAAACAAAAATTAACTTAAAAAAATATATATCTCTAGGCCAGGCGGCAATGAGGGATCATTATTATAAATACCATATTCCAAATTACTTATGTCGAGCAAATCGCTGTAATAACTACGTTCTAAATTACTCGCGAAATTAATTCCTTGGTTCCTTGAATAAAAAGTCAAGTAAAAATTTAACTAAAGAAAAAAAAAAACATCCTGCCTCCGCACAGGAAACGTTCCCCAGGCCGGGAAGAGAAAGAATAATACCCCACTATTTCCAAATTTGCACACGTGCACCCAATTTAACTATTTCATCTGGATTAAAACAAAGCATGTAACACCTGCAGAATACATGCCATAATAATAAAATTATATATATCCTTGTGCGGCCTGCTTTCGGAAAACACTTAGGTCCACACTAAATGTAAATAACCGATTGTAATATATTGTACATATGTGTAGACTTTGCATATTATCCAAGAAGTAACGGGTAGTACACACCGTCCACATGGGACGCGAATTGCGCCCAAATTAATACGCATTTCGCGCACGAGGGTACCGTACTGGCGGTGATGCTGGAGTATGGTTCCCCATCACGGGGAAATATTAACAATTAGCATATAACCTTAATAAATTCCCTCTGAGGGCACCAGCTTGTGAGTTGCCATAGTGTAATATAATTTAGCCTTTTTTTTAGAGTATCTCTTCCAAATTGGCGTAAAAGTTCTCACTATATTCGATAAGGGTTTAAATACGTTTCAAAGTTTCAGAATAAACAAATACCTGTACTGCGGAACATACTCCTGCAATTGAAAATAATATTAGAGGAGATAACATAAATACGGGTAGACTTGTACGTATTTAGGAAAATGGTCCTGAATTCCAAGTCAGAGTGTCACATTTCTTAAAAACGCAGTATTTTCGTACATATAACGGTAGTGCCTTGTGGCGAATACAAAACGCGTACGGTCATGTGCCGATGCGCATTTCTGGAGACGTCGAAATAAACTGAGTTAGAATAGCATATAAAAACACCGTCAACGCATATCGCGCACACGACGAGCGATTACTTAAACGCGCGCTTGCGCCGCCGTGATGTCAACCTTGTCGGGCGATTGCCCATAATGCCCTGCATACTTAGTCTGGCTGTCGGATTGTCATTTAGGCCTAGGCCATAGCTGAAACATCAATAGCTGGCATGGCTCACCTTGTTAAAAGTAACTGGTATACTTATGTAGAAATCAACCGAGTAGACGCGAATTGCGCACTCGCAGCTGTAGTGCTCGCAGCTAATTGCGCGGCTCAGGAACGGCCCTTAAGTCCTAGGGACTACGGCCTACAGCCTGCTCTCTGCATAAGGCACGCAGTTTTGCTGTTCATTTATTAAATCTGGTGGTAGTCCAACATTACCGTTGTCATTCGGTAACCCCTTTTCATTCGGGCATATGCCATAGCTGTTACATCGATAGCCTTTGTAGTCTCGCCCACTTTGCTATTTTTCAGACGAACGACAGTTCCTGTTGTTCGTCTGGGGGAGCAGTGAAGTGGGCGTGTCTACTCGCCTTGAGCAATTTGCGCACTCGTCCAACGAGAGCGCAAATTGCTTCCGCATGTGCACGCGACGGTTCGCGGGGGTAAAGCGTTGCTTAGCGACTAGCTAAGCAACGGAAGGGGTCGGGCGTTCGGGGCCTGACCCGGCAGACGTGTTTATTCGCGCTCTGTCATTTTCAGCCGATATTCGGTCTTTTTCTTATCTAAATTCTAAAACCAAGGTAATCAAATCACACGGGAGGAAAAGGGAGTTAGTAGCGCCTTAAATAGGTATGCATATTTCGTTGGTATCCTTGTTAGTTATGGTAAGAATAAAGTCGTGAGCTCTCGTGAAGGTGGACTGAGACGTTCCTTGCATTCTTTACTATCCTCCAGTATTATTGTGGATTAACCGCTATAGAAAACCTGATATTCGATTGCTTTATATGTAATTAAGGGCCTTAAGCCTAAGTAGGCCTTATGCAGTTACTTACTCCATCTGTGGGAATATAATGACAGACTATAACAGAATTTAACGTAGTGTTACTTCAAGGCGGAAATTAACGACATTAACTTAGAACTGATTATCAGTGACAGCGGCGGCATCCCTAGCCGTACGCGTACTTCTAGAATTATTCAGTAACACAATTAATATACCGAAATGCGAAGGGGACAGCCAGCTAGTTGAAATAACCTAACTTATAGAAGTAGGGAAACTTTAGGCCTATAGGCGCGCTCGTCGGCGAATTGCGTATGTAGATGAAACTCTGGCTGGCCGCCTTTCGCGCGGGGCGGACACCGACGGCGATGGACTACCTGCAGACGGGAGGAGGAGCCGCAGCAGCCCGCGGCAGGCTCAGGAATTTCACATGGAAATTATTACATAACATTAACACGTTAGGCTCGCCTTAGGCGGGGGCAGATTAGCCGAACGGTTAAATGTGCAAAAGAAAAGTTCTTTTTTCCCCACAACGAGCTGGCATTAGAGGCCCATTAGGGCCTAGATCAGCCAGAAGAGGATCTGTAAGTTAATCTATATGTTTATGGATGCGACTGGGTCACGGGGGCTTTCCTTGACACAAACGACAAGCACCTGAAGGTGTCCCTCGTCCATGATGAGCTATCAGGGGCATAGCTAGACCTTTAACGATGTGTACTCCTAATTTCGGCAGGGGGTTTAGGGGGCCGCTTAAGCTTAAGCTGGCGGATCTTACACATTTTAGACTTGAGTTTTCGACACTCCGGACTACTACATGCCTCCTCTCTCTCTTTCTCTCTGTTTATTATTTTTTTATTTAATTTTTTGTTGACAAAACGATGTGGACGTTTTGGCGTACGCGTGTATGCCTAGCTACGCCCCTGACTATGATACACATATACAGTGAGGCCCCATTATAACGCACCTCGATTTAACACAAATTCTGCTCACATCAACGCATTATATCCGAATTCGCATTAAATCGGGGGGGGGGGCGTTATAACGGGGCTTCACTGTATATATCTGTATACGTAGTCTGATATTGTGGTTTGCAGGTATTTCAATACCTCAGGGAGTTTGACGTCCCTGCCCTGCAGAGTTGTAAACCACTGCCTTGTGGTACAGGTTCTTGACAGAACCTAAGGCCAAGGGAGAAAACCCTGAACAGAAAACCATGTCACTGTGGCAGCATCAAGGGCGGTTGATGTATGGAACTCCCAACATCTCCCGACCAGCCACTGCAGGGACAAATAGTTTTGCGCCTGTCTGGACATGTTCTTGCTGGTGTGAAACCTCTATTTGCTCCCCGAGAGAGTGCCGCTGGTAACATTGCAAAAGCCAGCAGCACTTCAACACCTTTGCAGGCAGCTTTCATGAAATGTAAACCTGAAGCTGAGAGACATTAAGACCGACTCATGGACATCACTCTCACAGCAGAGAGCGGCAGTCAAGTAATGAAAGCAGTCTTTGTCGCATCGCGACTGACAGCATGATGATGATGAGTCTGATATTGCCAGTCAGCAGCTCGTGCAAACCTATGGACATGATCAGAAGTGTGATTGGTGCTACCGAGCAAGAACCCAGCCATTCTTCTAATCATAAAATGGTCGGAAGATGACTGATCTAAACCCACACAGGATTGGTTGGCTATGAACAATACAGAGCCTCACCGGGTTTATAAGCCAGTGGCATCTGGTTGGGACTGTGGATGGTTGTGTTATGTAGATTGAAGATCATTCAGATTGACCTCATCTGCTCATTGAGAGTACATTTTCCACCAACACATCATTTTTAAGAAGAAAGAAAAGAGTGCACAGAAATCATAGCAGTCCATATTGTCTACCTTCATCAGCAGTTGTTTTATATATTTTGTTTAACCTGTCATAAGAAATGAACACACTCAGGAGACCAATAAATAATATTATTATACATATAATCAAAAAAAATCCATATCACCAATTGTAAGAATGATTAAGTCATTTAAATATAGAAAATAAATTCGATATTATATTTGTATATTCAAAACCACCACCTGTTATAATATAAATAACACGCTTAACAACAATAAAGCTTGAAACTTGGTATGACTTTTCAGAAATTGGAATAGTTTGCAGGTTAGTATTTGATTTTGCCACAAGTCTGCTAAGGCCTGCCGTAAACTTAGGCAAACAACAACAAAAATTGGTGATCGTCCCCACCCTGCAAAGGGGCATGTGGTATGTCACGCCCACCAGCGGGACGCCCAATGGATGGTAACCATGTCAAAAGTAGCCAGATAGCACACTACACAGCTACGTACAAGCCTATGATATGTAAATAGAGTAGGCTAGTCTAGTAGTAAGAGTAGAAAAAATAAAACACATACATGCCAAGAAAAAAAATAAAAAATTAACATAGACTACTAACCAAACCAACCATCTATCTACTGCTGAAATGCAGGAGATCAAATACCTTATCAGTAGCTACTGTGTGATAAGATAACACCAACACTACAACTGGCCAGCATTGAAAACAAGCCTGAATACCCAGGCTTATATGCTATGGACAGTATAAATACAGCCTCAATAAAAAAGAAATTAAAAAAATGCTTGAAAAATTGCCCGACCCTGACTTCAACTTTCGTATCAATTTTTAAGTCATTGGTTTGACTCGGCCAGGGTTCGAACCCAGGAGTTGGAATCCCACGACCTACCAGAAAAGGAGGCGGACGATCAATTCATATCAAAACAAAGAAATTAATCATATCGCTAACATCAAACAATTTAACACCTACCACCGCTAGTACCAAAAAAAAAAAATCAGAAGTCGGTGGATTTCAAAGGCTTACTGTTACATCCCCCCTCCCCCGTGCACATAATTCCAAAATACACAATTTGTGGCAAGGTAAAGGAAGAACACATTTAGGCAGCGAGAACACGGTATCCAGAGCGGAACAGACTGTAACATGCTTGCACGGCAGTGTGACCGAGACTGCTGTGAGTAGCACCTTCTGCTGCACCATATATGAAGTATGATGAAGGGTTCAGGCAGAAAACCAGACAACAAATGCCATCTGTGCAGAAATGAAACCATGTCTACCATGTTTGAGCTGAAGCTTTCATATTAATGTGTATTCATACTTACCTAGCTCATGTATAATATAGTTGTATGTGTTTACATGTGAACCACCAACCAGCAGCCGGGCTGATCAAACCCACCACAAGGTGGCACTGTGAAATTTACATTACCATGTGAGAGATAGGGAGTGAGCCGTCTTAGTATTACAGGGTCTTTGCTTATATAAATTATAATGCCCTACCCGATATGAAATTGACAGACATTAATTGCAAAGCACAACATACAAATCTATTTGACAAAAAACAACTGATATGGATTTGTCAGTTTTTTCGCCTGAACCCTTCAAAGGCTTTGGGGATCGTGCTTTTAGTATTGCTGCCCCGAGACTGGGGAATGCTGTGCCAGGATATATCACTGATTGTAAATCTGTTGGGTGATTTTAAAAAAGGTCTTAAGACACATTTGTTTAAATCTGCTTTTAACTAGGTGAAATTTATTTTCCTGTATATTTGTTTGTTATGTAAAGCACCTGAGAATGGCTTGCTGCATCGGGTGCTATATAAATGTTTTATTATTATTATTATTATTATTAATATCTCATCAGTGACCCCTATGGCTATTTTTCAATGTACAAATTATCTTTGCCTCATTTGATCGTCGTTCCGATGAGAGGGCACGTAATATATCAACATTGTTCTTTGAAGACAGATACCAATGTAATGAGGAGTACTACTGACCCCTGTACTCAATATATTAATTCTTTTTTTAAAATACTTTAGCGATGTGCTTAAAATTACAGCGTCGGATACTTTTTGCCATATTTTGTATATGAAAATAGTAGCTTGGTCATTATATTCAAATTAAATTTTCTGGCTGGTTTCCTGTGTAACGCTATAGTGCTGATTCACTGGGAAACTGGGTTACTACTATCACACTCAGTCACATTATCCTGATACTGAGCTAACCAGTCCTTTCCTAATCCTATCCTAGAAATGCTGAGCACCAGGCTAGATAGTGACAGGTATCAATTCTGTATGTCATTGGTTTGAGTTGGCTAGACTTGAATCCCGGGACTAGTGACACCGGAAGTGGGCGGAATTCCGCAACCTGTCACACCGGAAGTGGGCGGAATTCCGCGACCTGCCACACCTGAAGTGAGCGATTCAGCTAATTCTGCTAAGTCTAATATCACAGTTATATACGTAAGTTGTATCACAAAGATATTGTGACCACTCACTACCACGCATCAAGGTCCGCGATATATAATCACGTAACCAGTGTCATTTATCCAACATTAAGGTTTTAAGTTTCATACATTAAAAAAACAAAACATATACTAGGTTGATCCTTATAATCTACCTTAATTTTGTTTAAGTTTTGCAGATATTTCCAGTTAAAACATGCAAAATTAATTTTGGATGGGCATGTGTAAATTCTGACCCCATAGTCTACAGGTTCTATTGAATTGACTCAATATTCCCTTCTATGCAGCAACAAATGTTTAAAAAGTGCAGTGCACCAGTATCTAAGTTGTACATGTCCAATCAGATTCAAATGAGAGCTTTGACTTGGACAACAATTGATGTCTTCATCGGACTATGCAGCTTCAATGCTTCCTTAGTTAGATTTCAATTGCAATAGTTTCTGTCATTAATTCGGAGGGGGGCCTCGATTCCTGCACAGGAAACCTGATAGTGTCATCGTCCTCCGCCAGGGATTCCTGTGACTGTGAAACCACGATGTCAAAGGCCAGTCGACTAGGCAGCGGACGCTGTGGACGGGTGTAGTTGGTGGTGCCACCTGCTGAGAGCTGTGGACGGGTGTTGTTGGTGGTGCCACCTGTTGAGAGCGGTGGACGGGTGTTGTTGGTGGTGCCACTTGCTGAGAGCTGCGGACATGGGTTGTTGGTGGTGCCACCTGCTGAGAGCGACGGACACACATAATCTCCAGTTGAGAGTGACAGACGCGGGTCATCTGTGGTGCCACCTGCTGAGAGCTGTGGACGGGTGTTGTTGGTGGTGCCACCTGCTGAGAGCTGTGGACGGGTGTTGTTGGTGGTGCCACCTGCTGAGCGCTGTGGACAGGGGTTGTTGGTGGTGCCACCTGCTGAGAGCGACGGACATGTGTACTCTCCAGTTGAGAGTGACAGACGCGTGTCATCTGTGGTGCCGCCTGTTGAAAGCTGTGGATGCGCGTTGTTGGGGGAGCAACCTGCTGAGAGCTTTGAATGCGCATTGTTAAGGGCACCACGTGCTGAGAGCGATGGACATGCATAGTCACCAGTTGAGAGCGGCGGATGTGTGTTGTCGGTGGCGCCACCTTCTGAGAGCGGCGGATGGACGTTGTCGGTGGTGCCACCTGCTGAGAACGGCGCGCGTCCGTAGTCAACAGTTGAGAGCGACAGACGCGTGTCATTGGTGGTGCCACCTGCTGAGAGCGACCGACGCGCGTTGCCAATGGCGTCACCTGGCGAATCGGAACCGAAGTTGTCGTGGACCCACCGCGACAGGAGGTGCACAATGTCCATACGGCAGAGGCCACGCACCGTCTTCAGCAGCGACATGAGGGGCAGCCGTGCATGCAACAAGTGCACCATGAGGTCACTGAATGTCCTCATGCCGGCCATCACTTCTGGTGAGACGCGGAGTGCCAAGCCGAGGTGGTGCAAGTTGTAGTCGCCTTCCCGTCGGCACGGGGACAGCATGTCACCGAGGCATTTCCTCACTTCGAAGTCCAGTTCCAACACCAAGTGGTCTGCCGGCAGAGGGTGCAACGAAGGGGAGACAAGTTCAGGGAAGGTCAAACAAGGTCAACGAAGGTCAGGGAAGGTCAGCGATCATGGTGTGAGAGTGGGTCGGAGTGGGGAGGTCCGGGTAGGAAGAGGAGACCCCTAGCGCCACCTGCCGAGAGCGGCAGTAAGCACAGAGCGCAATAGTGATGAGGTGGACCAATTTTTGTTGTTGAACTTTAAAAAGAAATTCATTTGAAACACAATCTTCATTCAGCGCTGAACTTCAGTCACCCACACTATTTTATTAGTGTCAGGATAACATTGAACTTGTTCGTTCGTTTGTTGTTGTTTTATGTCCCAGGAACATCTAAGGTCTTATCAGGATTGGTACCGACTTGTGACAGTGTACACTCATTGCGATTTTATAGTCTGCCCCACTGGGAGACCAGGTTGCCAGCACCATGACCCAATATCCCACAGTCACATTATCCTGATACCGTGCTAACCAGTCCTAGTCCTATCCTATTAATGCCCAGAGCCAAGCTAGACAGCGATAAGTATCAATTTCATAAGTCATTGGTTTGCCTTGGTTGGAACTCATAACCTTCCGCACGGGAAGCCTCCGCTCTACCGATTTGGCCGCCGCGTCCAGTCAAATACAGAAATAATGCATTAAATAATATTGCAATGTTGTGAAGGAATTGTGAATAACACTGGTGAGTAGCTAAACCGGCCGCAACGGTTGATGCTGTTATAAACATTAGATGGACTCTGCCTGCGTATGGGCGAGAGCAGTGGGAAAAAACCCAGTTTTGATTCCCATATATTGAATAAATGAAGAGTTCAAGCGGAAAACCATGTAAACGCCAATCCAAAAATGGAGATAAACAACATCAGCACTAAATGGGGTAAAAGGGTGCTACAGTGGATCAGCACTAAATGGGGTAAAAGAACGTTGCAGTGAATCAGCACTAAATGGGGTAACATAATGTTACAGGGAATCAGCACTAAATGGGGTAAAAGAGTCCTACAGCGATTCAGCACTAAATGGGGTAAAAGAGTGCTTCAGTGGATCAGCACTAAATGGGGTAAAAAAGCATTACAGCGAATCAGCACTAATGGGGTAAAAGAGTCCTACAGCGAATCAGCACTAAACGGGGTAAAAGCGTGCTACAGTGGACCAGCACTACATGGAGTAAAAGAACATTACAGCAAATCAGCACTAAAAGGGGTAAAAGAGCATTACAGCGAATCAGCACTAAATGGTGTAAAAGAATGTTACAGCAAATGAGCACTAAATGGTGTAAACGAATGCTACAGCGAATGAGCACTAAATGGGGTAAAAGAGCCCTATAGCGAATGAGCAGTAAATGGGTAAAAGAACATTACAGCAAATCAGCAGTAAATGGGGTAAAAGAGCACTACATCATATCAGCACTAAATGGTGTAAAAGAATGTTACAGCGAATCAGCACTAAATGGGGTAAAAGAGCCCTATAGCGAATGATCTCAATTTTTAGAACATTGGAATCAAACCTTCAAAAAGTTTATTATTTTATATTCCTACTTTTCTGTTCACTGTTCCATAACCATATGATCATATGAAAAGTGGAATTAGTGAGAATTAAAATTAGTTTTAGGTAAAAAATCTTGTATTTAAACTACATTTTTGGTTTAGCGTTTACATGGTTTTGCACCTGAACTCTTCAAATGTTAATTTGCTGCCCTGGGTATGTAGGGAGAAGGGTGCAGTGAGGTAGCTTATTGACCTCTTGGCTGCTGGGCTGGGAAGCTGAGTGAAAGAGTCCTACAGCAAATCAGCACTAAATGGGGTAAAAGAGCCCTACAGGGAATCAGCACTAAATGGTGTAAAAGAGCACTATATCGAATCAGCACTAAATGGGGTAAAAGAGCACTACATCAAATCAACACTAAATGGGGTAAAATAAGGTTACAGTGAATCAGCACTAAATGGGGTAAAAGAATGTTACAGGGAATCAGCACTAAATGGCGTAAACGAGCACTACAGTGGATCAGCACTAAATAGGCTAATAGAACGTTACAGTGAAGCAGCACTAAATGGGGTAAAAGAACATTACAGCGAATCAGCACTAAATGGGGTAAAATAGTCCTACATTGAATCAGCACTAAATGGGGTAAAAGAACGTTACAGTGAAGCAGCACTAAATGGGGTAAAAGAACATTACAGTGAATCAGCACTAAATGGGGTAAAATAATCCTACATCGAATCAGCACTAAATGGGGTAAAAGAATGTTACAGTGAATCAGCACTAAATGGGATAAAAGAATGCTACAGCAAATCAGCACTAAATGGGGCAAAAGAGCACTACAGTGGATCAGCACTAAATGGGTTCAAAGAGCATTACAGTGAATCAACACTAAATGGGGTAAGAGGGTCCTACAACAAATCAGCACTAAATGGGGTAAAAGAGTGCTACAGTGGATCAGCACTTAATGGGGTAAAAGAACATTACAGCAAATCAGTACTAAATGGGGTAGAAGAGCATTACAGCAAATCAGCACTAAATGTTGTAAAAGAATGTTACAGCGAATCAGGTTTTACTGTATATAGTAAGAAAGGTGGAGAGGAGCGGGGTTATGACAACATGGTACATAACTAGTGGTAGATACAGGAGCAGGTGATATCAATTATGATGCAATAATTGTCATACATTTAGTGAAATAGATTAGACAAAGAGTGAACTGAATGAAGATGAGATGATTGGTTCCTAAATGTGTGCAATAGACTAGTTCGTAATTCCAGCTGCGCGGTGCATTGTGCAATGTCGGGAATAATAATAATAATAATAATAATATATTTATTTCCACAAACCCACAGAAAGCACATGGCACATGATGAAGCAGTGAGTGTAGCTATGCAATCTGTTAGTTTCAGCACATTTCAGCTCCGGTCCGAAATGTAGATTACCAACTAAAAATATATATCTAATAAATTAAGATGTTAATCTTTTATCTAGCATTGCATTTACATCAATCTAATCAGCACATCTTATACCATCTGCATTTAGATCTAGACAAATTTGGTCACTCAGACTGAAAGTAATGTTAGAACTATAGCCAGAGTGAGTTTGACTTATTTTATTCATGTTTTTATTTATATCCTATGTTTACTAACATCTGTAGACCTAGGAAATGGGTAGGATTAGTCAGACATTGGCTATATATTTCTTTGAAACAAGTTTCTGTTGACAAATTTTACATTTTAATATGTAGAACAAGAATTAAATATGGTGATGTGAACCTGAGCCTGTAAAGTGACTGATTGTTTTGTGGGGAATTGCATGTTTCTTAGCTCCAAATGCTTAACTAATGGTATTTCTGTCTTAAATATATTCACTATATTATTATATTGCAAGCATGAATTCATGTTTGTGCCAAATTGTTGTGTATTTGGGTCACTCTCCTGAAAACTGGTCAGCATGGGATGGGATTTTAAAACATCAATAAAAAACTTCCTACTTATTTTTTTCCTTATATCATGTTCAGATTTGATGAAAGAAATAGGGGAAATAAAATAAACTGTGTGCAACTTTGGTCCTTTTAGTTATGAAGTGTTTTTGTACAAAAAAAAACCATTTTACAGTCAGCCATTTGTAACATGACATATGGGACGTGGTTGAATCCTTATTAACATCTTGTATTGCATTGATATATCAAACAAAACAGTTCCCAAATCAAAAAGGAAGTATTTATTAACATGTATGCATGCTTAAATTTTTTTTTTTAAGTTGATGTCTTCAGAAATAACATTACAAATTTCCATCACACGTGTAACCAGTGGTGTCTGGATGCCACACAAATATTGTACACTAATTATTTAGTGAATAAAGTATGGCTGGGAATTACTTTTTTTTTAAATCAATATAAGCACTACATATATATTATGCCATGATTAATATGGTTCTAAATATGAAATTATTTAATTCTGCTTAGATTTTTATTAAGCAGACTGTGTGGTGTCCTAAACATGTGTTACATGTGAGCAACACATGTTATACTGCCATAAGACATAGCTTAATCATGGACTACACCTTTATTTCTTTATCTCATCAATTTATATTTTACATACATGTAAAGGGGAGATTTCCAGCTTTCATTTGCAACCAGAAAATGTAAAATATTCAAATATTAGATTTTAACTCTCCATGTGACACTTCTGGCCAGTTTTCAGGAGAGTGACCCATTTCCATTAATTTTGAATGAAATTGAAGTTTTGCATGACGCGTATTTTGCCAGGCTGGCAAGTATCTTGCCAGGTGCATTTGTTTTGCTGTCAACGCCGTTTTCAGCGCATGCGCAGTCGGAATTACGAACTAGTCTATAAATGTTATTCATTGAACCAGGACGAGTTGATGTTTACTTACCGTTGCAGAGTCTCAGAGCACTTGCATATAGGTCCTCATCCAGGGCTTCAAGCTGAAATTAGATTTGTTTGTTTGTTATTTTATGTCCTAGCAACATCTAAGGTCATATCAGAACGGGTATTGACTTGTGACAGTGCGCACTCATGGCAACTTTATAGTGCTGTCCCACTGGGAAACCAGGCCGCCGGCACCATGACCTGGTATCCCACTCAGTCACATTATCCTGACACTGAGCACACCAGTCCTTGCCCTGTCCTAATAATGCCGAGCACCTGGCTAGGAAGCAACAAGTATCAATTTTTAAGTCATTGGTTTGACTCGACCAGGGTTCGAACCCATGACCCCATGATCTACCAGCACGGGAGACGGATGCTCTAACTCATTCGGCCATCCCGTCTGGTCCTGAAATTACAACAAAGTGGATATTACTTCAGCAGTAAGAAGAAACTGTTGACATGGGTCTCCACGTTTGGTATAGACAGTATGAATGAGAAGTTAAAGTGGCAATCAAAGTTAGCTGTTTTTATTGAACAGCGCTAATTCAGCTCGAAAGCCTTTGCGTAACACCTGGTTTGATCCCAACCACTGAGAGCGCGGGACTTAGCTCAGGCAGTAGATTGTCCAACTGTGAAGGTGTGGGTCATCCGATCAATTCTGCTCAGTAGTCCCATTTGCAGTTTGGGCTATTTTCCGTTCCAAGCAGTGGTCCACAACTGGTTCATCAAAGGTTGTGGTATATGCTGTCCTGTCTGTGGGAAAGTGCATATAAAAGACCCCTTGCGGCTTATCTAAAAGAGTAGCCTATGTGGCGGCAGCAGGTTTCCTCTAAAGAAATATGTCAGAATGACCATATGTTTGACATCCAATAGCCAATGATTAAAATTAATGTGCTCTAGAGGCCTTGTTAAATTTAAAAAAGCGAAAAAGCAAAAAAAAGAACCATCCACTGAGTTTATATAGGGTGTATGCATACAGATGGATTTATATAATCTAACGTTGTGTACCAATAGATGGTTTTACTGTATTCTGTAAAGCCTCTCTAACCGACCACCTCCATAGATCGACCACTCCCCTATATCGGTTGCTTTATTTGGGTCCTTATCGATCAGTCATAAAATACCATTATAACGATATTCTAACTCCCTAAACCGCCCACCGCCCTGAATGGACCATGTAAAGTCGGTCCCATAGTCAGTCGATTTAGAGAGGTTTTACTGTACATTACTGGATTTAAGTTGGTGGTACTGCTACAGGATCTAACGCCACAGTGTAAGGGTACCAGGCCTGCTGCAGTTCTATAAATATTCACACACGCACTTGCTTATCTAAACCAAGAACTATCTACAAAGATATACTGGGGAAATCTGTCGAAGAAAGTTCTGGTTCTGCCAGTTTATACCTTTTTTGGGGGTAAATGATCATTTTAATAAAGGTATTTTTTTTCAGCGCCGAGTCACTGGTCTTCCAGCCATATTATGTTCCTCTCATTTACATATATATATAACATAGTCTAAAATATATAAAGGTTTGCCACAAAGCAAAAATAGAATAGTGCCGTTACCCAACAGCATTGAGAGATAACAGGATGTATTTTTTGGTATTTTCAGTTTCAAGGTTAGGGTAACTTTGTACTAATGTACATAGTGAATATGATGTTATTCTGTTAGTGGAATTCAATGTAGATTAAATCCTATCCTTTGGTGGAGATTTGATGAAAATATAACATGGTGTTTGGCATGGCTTCTTTGTGTTGTGGTTAAAACTAGTCTAATGAACCCCTTTGGAAGAAATAATATGAATGTTCTTGTGTTATTTGATGATGTGCTATGGTAGTGGTGCTATTTATCTAACTTAGGTTTGTTTGTTGTTTTACGTCCTAGCAACATCTAAGGTCATATCAGAACGGATCTAACTTAGTAGTTGTCTTACAGATAGTCAATAACTATACCATACTATGTCATGCTTCGCTATAGATAAGTGGTTTGTTAGGGATGTTTTAGTTATTCTGTTGTTGTAGGGTATTAACCATTTCCTTGTACCAGTTAGTGTGTAGTAGAACTAATGCAGTCATGTTGGGTGTTTGATTGAGGTGGGCTGCTGTGTGTTGTGAGAAGAGGGGAAGGGAAAAGTATGAATGGTATCTTGTTGGTTATTGGGTTGGATAACTATGACAGCACTGGCATTGTCAGTATTTAATATAATAAATGTTTATTTGAATCACACGCTTACGTATTTAAAATATCAGAAAGCTCTTGAAACAATTTCAAATTTATTCTGTGAATAATTGAAAATTGATTAAGTATTTGTAGTTGCATAGAAGGGAATACTAAGTCAATTTAGTAGAACCTGTTACTGTGGTGTCAGAATGTTTACGTGCTTGCCAAACTTATTTAATGTTTTCACTTCAAATATCTCCAAAGTTAACCATTTAAAATAAAAGTTACTTCAAACAAAAGTAAAATCGATTATAACGATGAACCTAATGCATTTATTTTGTCTCGAATGTGGCAAAAAATGAAAACGATTCAAGTACACAACTGTTAGCATTTGTTCCTGCATAGAAGAGACTATTTACTGGAATCTTTTACTGCTGAAACTTATGATCTGGGGCATAACTAGTTATGCTAATATTATTTAGGCTGTAGGGAGCCCTATTGTGATGTGACCGGCTGGGGGGTGGTCGCTGTCCCGCGTATACTACTCCGTCTCTTGGTTCGATGAAATGCGGGCCTCCGCCAATCAGGAGGAAGATTTGCGGGGGAGCCATTTTGCGGGCGTTGGGCTATCCTCCAATCAGGAGGAAGATATGTGGGGGAGGCGACTTCGGGTGGCGCGACACGCATTCGGTGCCCAGTCAGCCAGAATTTTGACTTTTGATTTTGCATTGAACTTTTGTATTTTGATGTTTGAACTGATTTGAATTGTTTGACTGTTATTTTGATGTTTGAACTATTTGATTAAATGGAGGGGCCTTTAGAGGTACCAGCCAGAGTTTTATCTCGTCCAACTACATGTGTGTTATTGTCTATCCGGAAGATATAAATAATATGGGAATTTTAACATGCATGCCAAAGCTAATTTAGCATGTTCTCACTTCAAGCCTCTCCAAAGGTGGCCATTTGTAATACAAGTTACTTCAAACTAAAGTAAGGTAGATTATAATAATGAACCTTATATACTTCTCTACATACATTTGTTAAATTTTCATCAGAATTCAAAACTATCAGACAGTGCAACTTTAAAGTTGCATAGTCCGATGAAAACATCAAATTTTCAAAACCAAAAAACTTATATAGACATAATTCTATGTATTCAACTTTGATACTGGTGCACTTATTAAGCATGTTTTGCTGTGTAAAAGGTCGTAATAAGTCAATTTAATAGAACCGGTTACTACGGAAGTCTATGGTGCCAGAGTTTTGGCATGATTGCCAAAATTAATTTGGCAAGTTTTGACGTCAAATATCTCCAAAGTTAGCGATTTTAAATATAAATTACTTCAAATTAAACTGAACTAGACTATAATGATTAGCATAATGTATTCATCTCAGAAAATTTCAAAAATTCAAAAGCATCGGACTATGCAATTTTAAGGTAGACACCGATAGTACCAGACATAAGGATTTGTCCGACTACAAACTGACCATCCTAAACCATAGTCAGTGCCTTTAATAAATACATCCAATATTCAGTGTGTATCGGCGAGGGGGGGGGGGGGAAGTAAGTTGGTTGGTTGTTGGAGTTTTACGTCCTGGTAACATCTAAGGTCATATCAAGATGGGTACCAACTTGTCACAGTGCATACTCATGGCAACTTTATAGGTGCTGCTCCACTGGGAAATCAAGCCGCCGGCATCATGACCCAATATCCCACTCAGTCACATTATCAAGCCACTGAGCTAACCATGCCTTGCCCTATCCTATTTATTGGTTTGACTCGACTGGGAACAGAACTCCCGATCTCCCACATGCGAGTTTCGCGCTCTACCGATTCGGCCACCACGTCCGGTGGAGTAAGTGGGGGTGGGGGGGGGGGGGTGAGGGCGGGGGTGGATACGGGGATGCGGGGGGGGGGGTTAATTGCACTTCTATATTTGCAGAAATGATTGATGCGTAGCCGTATAACGGAAGACACATACCTTGCGTGGGACACTCTCCGTTTCCGCTTCTGCACAGTGCGCCACGTCCCCACGACTTCCGGTGAAGTTGCTGGGAGGCAGGCGCAGATGTCGAGGTGCTGGTCCAATATCATCAAAGTGCACCGCATCGCTGCCAGCGCGATACGAGGCGGTGACGTCAGCGTGCGGTGGGCCGGATGTGATCACCTCAGTGTCGTTGCTGGTCTGGGTGTCGGTCCCACTGAACACATCATGTGACCTGACTGCTTGATGTGAAAGGACATTGCCGCGGTTTGGCGGTGATCGGTAGGGATTTGTCTCACCGACCAGAGTCACCCGTTCGATGTTATCAGCTATCACAGCAACTGGTCTTTCACGCACGCCATCCTTCGGGTGAGACACATTGCCAGCGGAACCGTGGTCCATAATGTCTGTCGAAGGCGATCTGGATACTTCCCGAATGAGTGCAGTGGAAGCACTGCAATCAGTATCGTTGTCATCAAGCTCGCACTTCCTGAAGTTACCGTAAGATGGACACGTGGTGGTGACGTCATCAACAGCGACGTGCTTGCCCTTGGGAGGCAGGGCGCATGCTCCATGGTGCTGAAGGGCATCTTCGCCATCCTCCATGCTGATGTCTTCCTCAGCGTCGATGCAAGCCTCCATCAACGGACGTCTGTCACCTTCGTCATACTTCAGCTCCGAATCGTGTTCTTGCTGACTCCCGTCCTTCAATCCAGACGCATTCTTGCCGCTGGTTGTGACGTTCAAGCGCTTCCGGTTTCCAGATCCATGGTCACGCGTCTTCTCCACTTCCGCCTCTGGATTTTCACCCAATGGAGGTTTCGGTGACCTTTGATCTTGGTTCCGCTCATCTTCCGACCAGGTGGTATTTCTATTAAAGAAGCACAGACAATATATTCTACCCATGATTTTAAAAAAAGCACAAACAATATAATCTACTCCTCATTTTAAAGAAGCACAGACAATATAGTTCACCCATGATTTTAAATAAGCAAAGACAATATAGTTTACCCATGATTTTAAAGAAGCACAGACAATATAATCTATCCATGATTAAGCACAGACAATATAATCTACTCCTTATTTTAAAGAACCAAAGACAATATAGTTTACCCATGATTTTAAAGCTGCATAGTCCGATGAAATATGAAATTTTCAAAACCAAACCACTTATCTAGATTTGATTTGACATATCTAACTTAGATACTGATGCACTTATTAAACATTTGTTTCTGCGTAGAAGGCAACACTGAGTCAATTTAACAGAACCTGTTACTGCAGAAGTCTATGGCATCAGAATTTTGGCAAGCTTGCCAAAACTAATTTTCCATATTTGCACTCAAAATATCTAAAAGGTTTACCATTTAAAATAAAAGTAACTTTGAACTAATGTAAAGTAGATACTAGTGATCGATCTAATATATTTATCTCAGAAAAAATACAGAAATTCTAAACCATCGGACTATGCAACTTTAAATAAACACTGAAAATATAGTCCACTGATAATTTTAAAGAAACACAAACAATATAATCTACCCATGGTTTTAAATACGCACATACAATATAATATACCTATAATGTACTTATTAATTTTAAGTAGCAAAGCCCGTACAATTTAGCCATGGTTTTAAAGAAGCACTGACACTAATTTGAATAATTTAGTGAAGATTCTTCGTACTGTAATCTATACCGGGCGCGGCAGCCGAATCGGTAGAGCGCCTGCCTCACGTGCGGAAGGTCTGAAGTTCGGTACCCGGTCGACTCAAACCAATGACTTTAAAATTGCTACTTGTTGCTTCCTAGCCTGGCGCACGGGATTAACAGGATAGGGCAAGGACTGGTTAGCTCAGTGTCAGGATAATATGACTGAGTGGGATATCGAGTCATAGTGCTGGCGGCCTGATTTCCCAGTGAGGCAGCACTATAAAGTTGCTTTGAGTGCGCACTGTCACATGTCGGTACTCATCCTGATATGACCTTGGATGTTGCCAGGACGTAAACTCCAACAACCAACCAACCTGTAATCTATTGCTCAGTCGGAATATTTTCACAAAGAGTGTTTGATTGGGACTGCACCTGACAAGTCACTACTTGCCACCCAGTTTAACCAGATTTTCAGATTAAACATCTGGAAATGACAGCACGCGGTGGCCGAATCGATAGAGCGCAGGCTTCCCGTGCGGCAGGTCGGGAGTTCGAATCCCGGTCGAGTCAAACCAATCACTTATCAAATTGATACTTGTTACTTCCTAGCCTGGCGCTAAGCATTACTAGGATAGGGCAAGGACTGGTTAGCTCAGTGTCAGGATAATAGGACTGTGTGGGAAATTGGGTCATGGTTCTGGCGACCAAATTTCCCAACGGAGCAGCACTATAAATTCGCCATGAGGACGCACTGTCACAAGTTGGTACCCGTCCTGATATGACCTTAGATGCTGTTAGGATGTAAAAAACAAACAAACATCTTGAATTGATCACAATTTGCGCATTTGTATATGAAGTTGGCAGGCTCATCCGTCTGTGCACATATGTACTTAGGTACTTACTTGGAGTTGAAACAAGAATCAAGGTACTTGTCTTGTATGGAGTGCCATTTCATCAGACAACCTGGAAATTGGGATATATTAGTGTCATAGGCTGCAAATGGCCGGTTCCCCCTGGTCTGCTAATTGGCGCAATGCGAGGGGATGACGGGGAGAGTAAACGTCTGCTTCGAAGTTTAATTCTTTTGCTCTGCCCACCATGGCATCACAGAAGCAAGTGACCCATCCACTGACGAGCGAGATCGCAGGTAGCCTCGCATGGTTGGTGGTGGTCGCTAACCAGTAGGGGGGAGGGGAGGGTGGTCCACCCAGGAACCCCCCTCCCCCTCTGAGTAGCGTGCTGCCACCTGTCACCATAGACGGACAACAATGGTCAGCACAGTCCCTGCCGCCACCTAGTGGTGGTAAGGCTAGTATACGGATTACTACATTAGTAAACCAATGCATCACGTTTCTCACACAAATACCTTATACAGTGTAACCCCGCTAAACCAAACTTGAAGTGACCCTAGAAATTTGTTTGGATTAACCGATCATTGGTTTAACCGAGCTTTGACTTTGACTTTGACTTGGTTTTGGCAAAAACGTGGGTGCATTATGAATGTAATATACAATGTATGTGGACACTATGCTTATTGTGTTTTTATGCATATACAGTTTAACCCCATTAAACCAAGCTCGGATAAATCAAACCATTGGTTAATCCAAACCTTTTTCGGCGGCCCGGCAAAATACTACCATTTATTATATAAAAAAGGCTCAGATGATCTTAAAACCACATGAAAGTTTGGTTTAACCGTACTGGAAGTGGCCTGGGGTCCGACAATTTTGGATACTTTGGAATAAAGTTGCATAGTCGGATGGTTTTGAGATTCTGAAATTTTGTGAGATAAATACATTAGGTTGATCGTTATTATGTACCTTACTTTAGCTTGAAGTAACTTTTATTTTAAGTGGCTAACTTTTTAGATATTTGAAGTGGAACCATGCAAAATAAATGTTGGCAAGCTTGTCAAAACTCTGACCCCATAGGCTCTTCTGCAGTAACATGTTCTATTCAATTACCCCGGTATTCCTTTCTATGTGGTGACAAATGTTTAATAAGTGCACCAGTATCTAAGTTAGATATGTAGAATAAAATTTAGATAATTGTTTTGGTTTTGAAAATTTTATATTTTCATCGGACTATGCGGCTTTAACCGACTTTGGTTTAACCAACTTTTTTTAATGATAGATGGTAGTATTTTGCCGGGCTGCCGAAAAAAAGTTTGGATTAACCGATTGTTTGGTTTAACCGAGCTTGGTTTAACGGGGTTGTACTGTAGTTGCATAATCAAATGAAATTATAATGTTTTCAAAAACAAAACATTGACTTCGATTTGAAGAGTTCAGGTGCAAAAACTGAAAAATACCATTTGGGTCGAAATGAAAGAATGACTACCAGGTTTCGCAGAAATCAACACATCCCCTATACAATACTTTACCCAATAGGAAGTTGATAGACTTTACTTGTAAAGAACAAAAGACAAATATTTCACAGAGAATAACTGAAATGGATTTGTCGGGATTTTTCACCTGAACTCTTCATTTGATCCTTCAGATCCAACTTAAACCTCAGTATGCTCTTTCCACAGGTAATTTGGAGTTTCCGCACCCTCCCCCATAAGGACATTAAAACTCACTGAGTAGAACAGGGCCATAGCAATGGTGTATTGACCTTGGTTTTGTAATGGCCCACGGCCCTCTGACTCTCACCATGCCATGCACACACGGAAGAACGCCAAGATCCAATATCAGTACGCTTCAACTTGGTTTATTGAACCAATCTGCTCTCCGCAGCATCCACAGTCATCTGACCCACCCCCTGACTCGCCAGATCCCACATCGACTCGATAGGTGGGGTGGGTGGGGGTGGGGGTGGGGGGGGGGATGGGTGAGCTAGCCACACGCAGTAGAGGGCAGCCCAGTTGGGGTCTGCCCGGTGTCTAGCCTGCCGCCACCTAGCGCAGTTCAGTGTAACTGCGTAGGTGTGCGGCATAGTCTCCCCCGCTACCGCAGGGTAGTAGGGCTCATGTACAGACTACTACAGTTTCAACTAATGTGAAAGCATAAATTATCTTGCAAGTTTTCACTCCAAATATCTCCAAAGTTAATTAATTATCATAAACTTACTCAGAACTAAAGTAGAGTACAACCCCGTTAAACCAAGCTCGGTTAAACCAAACGATCGGTTAATCCAAACTTTTTTTGGCAGCCCGGCAAAATACTACCATTTATCATATAAAAAAGTTGGTTAATCCAAAGTATCGGTTAATCCAAACAGAATTGTCGGCACCAGGCCCCTTCAGGTTCAGTTAAACCAAACTTTCATGTGGTTTGAAGGTCATCTGAGACTCTTTTATATGATAAACGGTAGTATTTTGACAGGTCGCCGAAAAAAGTTTGGATTAACCGATCGTTTGATTTAACCGAGGTTGGTTTAATGGGGTTAAACTGTAGATACATAAAAAACAATAATCATAGTGTCCACATACCTTGTACATTCATAATGCACCCCCGTTTTTGCCAAAGCCAAGTCAAAGTCAACGCTCGGTTTGTTCTGGTGTTCTCTGTGGCACAGTGGTTAGAGTGTCTGACTTTTTTCTAGGTCGGACTCCTAATCTGAAGGTCGATGGTTTGATTCCCCGTCCCCCCACCTCTGCCAATTTGGATTTCCACTGCTGTGTATAACTTACAGTGTCATCAAAGGCCGGTTGCTCTCATGCCATGTCTATGTGGTGTGGGAGGTTAAAAATCCCTTGGGTCTGTAAAAGTGTAGGCTCGGGCTTTCTATCGACAAACTGTGTAATGGTGAAAACAAGCCTATTCAGACTTATCCATGATATGCAGTATAAATCTTCAATAAAAAAGAACAACCAATAATCGGTTAATCCAAACAAATTTCTAGGGTCCCTTCAAGTTTGGTTTAACGGGGTTATACTGTATGTTCAACTCAAAAGTAAGATTCTTGTTTAAATAACCATGGATTATGTAACTTTAATATGACGAATTTTGGAAGTGTTCATAGCAGGCCTGGACTAAAAACCAACCATACAAGCTATATATACAAGAGGGGAACGAGAATCCACTGCAGCCAACTCTTTTTAGCTGAGAGAGTTACCGATGTGTTGAACAGCCACCTGGGTTATGTTGTGGAGGCCCCGAGTATTAGGACATTTGAACAAAGGATTTACAGATACTGGATATAATTATGAAGTGGGTAAGCTCATCACATTCAGTCTAAAAATGATATCTCTCCAGAGTCCGCAGACAACGATCTGGATATACAGGTCTATTGACCTTCAACCAGTAGAGACCTCAGTAAACCTAGGTAAAGCTAAAGCCGTGTTCACACCCACAACTTTAGGCCAAACTAGATGAGGTGAACTAGATGCGGCGAACTAGTGTCGTGTCCACACACGGAGCGGATTAAGGCGGAAATTGATGTCTGCGCATGAGCAAGTCCAGACTAACCAGCGCCATTTTGGGTTCGTCGACGCCGGCACGAGAGAGTGTGGGTTCGACCTAGATATGTAATGACTGAATCGTATTGGTTTGGAACGGTCAAAACTTCTGCTGGGCAGTGAAACCCTAAAAATAAATGATGAAAAAAATATATGTGCACTTCTAGCAGGTTCATAGACCAAATTTACCGAAAAGTCAACAAACTAAGGTCTCGACTGTGACGTCCTTAATCCGCATCATCTAAACCGCTACCGTCCACACAGGCACTATGGGTCGACTCAAGCTAGTTCGCTTCATTTAAACCACCACGCGAGGCGAACTAGATGAGGCGAACTAGATGCGGCGACTCAGCCCTAATCCGCCTCAACATCGGGTTCACACGGCCAATGTGAACCGACTTAGATTAGGCGAACTAGATGAGGCGAGTTAACGCCGAGGTGTGAACACGGCTTAAGATTCTATATATGTGGTATGTGGTTTGCGAATGCGAATGTAAGAAATTGACAATCGCACCCATCGGTCCATTGAGCGATCCACTCTGCCATTCACGCATTCACATTCGCAACCAGACATATCGAAGCACCACTGTGCGTTTACATGCTTTTCCATTTTTTGTCCCATTCGCATACCGCATATTTGTAATCTTAGCATTAGATTACTTTTTGTCCACATGCAAGAGGGTGAAACACGTCACGTACTGTATGAGGCTAAAATTATGGCCGGAAATGGAATAGTCACCTGCTTCCGGGTTGTATTGGAGGCTTCCCTTGTATTTCACGAACCACCACAGACTGATGCAGACCACGATTATCGAACCCAGCACGGAGCACGCAATAACGAATTGCAACATGATGGTTATGATAAAACCTGTAGAGAGCACAAATTCTGCAAACAAAAGAATGGCACAACCGGCCATTGATATGGTAGTCTATGGTCATTAACAGTGTGTGGTTATTGGTACAGGGTAGTTATTGACTGTGGTTATTGGTACAGGCTGGTTATTGACTGTGTGGTTATTGGTACAGGGTAGTTATTGACAGTGTGTGGTTATTGATACAAGGGAGTTCTTGACAGTGTGCTTATTGGTACAGGGTAGTTATTGACAGTGTGTGCTTATTGACACAAGGTAGTTATTGACAGTGTGGTTATTGGTACAGGGTAGTTATTGACATTGTGATTATTGGTACAGGGTAGTTATTGACAGTGTGTGGTTATTGGTACAGGGTAGATAGTGACAGTGTGTGGTTATTGGTAGAGGGTAGTTATTGACAGTATGGTTACTGGCACATGGTAGTTATTGACAGTGTGGTTATTGGTACAGGCTGGTTATTGACAGTGTGGTTATTGGTACAGCTGGTTATTGACAGTGTGGTTATTGGTACATGCGGGTTATAGACTGTGTGGTTATAGGCACCCTGGTTATTGACAGTGTGGTTATTGGTACAGGCTGGTTATTGACAGTGGGTTCTTTTTGGATAGGCTGGTTATTGACAGCGTGAGATTATAGGTACAGGGTAGTTATTGACAGTGTAGTTATTGGTACATGCTGATTATTGACAGTGTATTTATTGGAACATGCTGGTTATTGACAGTGTAGTTATTGGTACATGCTGGTTATTGACATGACGGTTCCAGGCTTTTTTCATAGAGCTGATTTCTGATATTATGGCCCTGTCACACTACGACATAAAAAACTAAGATGAGCCGATGTAGGTGAATTTTGGTCATTACGTTGAGGTACGGCGGGTTACGTCACGCGTACGTCAGGCATACGTTGAGTTACATCAAGATACGACAGGTTACGTTGATCTACGGCAGCACGCGTCAAGGTTTTGGACATACCCAAAACTTTTGACGCATCGCAACATAAAGCAGTTACATTGGGATGACGTTACACTCACATTAGGCCAACGTTAGGTGTGTGATAGAGCTGCGTCGGCTATGTTAGATCAACGTTGTCTTACGTGAAAGTGAGGGACAGGCAGCAGGAACGTGCGGCCTGCACTAAGACAACGTGGGGTTAACGTATCTCAACGTAGGTCAACCGTGTCTGTGACGCATGCCTAATGTTGCTCAAATGTATGCTGACGTAGTTGATGAACGTCTAGCATGTGAGTAACGTCTGTCATGTCCTTCGAGCATTATCGAACGTGTTGTGAATGTGGTGTAAGCGTGTTGCCTTCGAGTATATAAAGACCTCTAATGTCCTCCTGTCAGCAGAACAGCTCAGCTCTTCGCAGCGGAAACATGTGCCTGAGTGGGACATGCAGGACTGCCAACTGGCCATTCTCAAAGCTCACAATGAGAGAAACGTGTTGTTACTGCGCTACATTGAGGCTAGAAGAAGGAGAATGAAAAAATCTCGCCCGAAGCGATTGTGGGTGCGGCAGTGGATCGGGAGGCGGAATGAGTTTGGCTGGTATGACCAGCTTCTGGTGGAACTCCGTAATGAGGACACGGCTTCCTTCGTCCATAATGAGGACACGGCTTCCTTCATCATCCATGCGGATGCCTACCCAGATGTTCGACGAGCTGCTAGCCAGAGTGGGTCCACGGATCACCAAAAATTACACTACCTACAGGAAGCCGCTCGAGCCTGGCCTGAAGCTTGCTCTCACTCTGCGTCACCTAGCATCGGGCAACAAGTACGCTTCCATGAAGTTTGGGTGGAGGGTGCCACACAACACCCAATCTCTCATCGTGACAGTGGTGTGTAATGCCATCATTGCAGAGTACATCGACGAGGTGATGACCTGCCCGACCACTCCGGAGGGATGGTGTGGCATCTCCGACAACTTCTAGGAGAGGTGGAACTTCCCCCATACCTGTGGGGCACTTGATGGGAAGCATGTCGCCTGCTGGTGTCCCCCAAAGAGTGGATCCTTGTACTACAACTATAAGGGATTCTACGCCATAGTTCTCATGGCACTCATTGATGCAGACTACAAGTTCATCTGGGCCGATGTTGGTGGTAAAGGCTAAGCATCAGATGCGCAGGTGTTCAATGATTCTGAGCTGAAGACCAGCACTGAAGATGGTACCATAGGTTTCCCGGAACCCGAGCATATTGTGACCGACCAGAGGACGGTTCCATACTTCTTGATCGGGGCTGATGCCTTCGCCCTACGCCCAATGATGAAGTCATTGGCAGCAGGAGGGGTATGGCGCATGAGGAACGCATCTTCAACTACAGTTGTGGAGAATGCGTTTGGCATCCTGGCAAACCAATTTCAGGTTCTGCTCAGCATGATGCAGCACCACCCCTCCACCGTGAAGCTCCTCGTCACATTGTGCATGGACATACCCAACATGATGAGGATCCGATATCCCACGCTCCAGAATCAGCAGCTAGACCATCCAGAGAACGTCAACCACAATTTCATCCCCGGAGCATGGAAACAGGGCGGAAACCTGCCGGACATAGCAACACAATTACCTGGCCAGAACACTGGCCCCAAGGCAGGAAAGGAACAGAGGAATGTCATCAAAGACTGGGTCAACTCACCAGCGGGATCAGTGGAATGGCAGGAGAATATGATATGAATATATGAAGTGTGTGCACTGGGATATTTCTGTACTGTGGTGTCATTATTTCTGAAGTGTACAGTGTGATATGTAATAAATGTGATATGTACAAATGTCATTTCTGAATTGTACTGTGTAATATGCAAAAATGTGAGATGTTCAGATATTATAGCTGGGTTAAATAAAAGATATTAATCTGTTATTGATATCGAACCTTAATGTACGCGTCAGTTTTAATTGTGGGTGGAGAAAAAAGGGGGAATATAACTATCTTTAAGGGGGGGCATTTGACACTGACAAATTTACATGTCAGTTATAAATTTGGTTGGGGATATTATTACTTTATTTTTAAGGGGGCATTTAATACTGACAGATTTACATGCAGTTATATATTTGAGTGGGGAAGATTACTGTAATTAACACTGACAAAATTTACATGTCAGTTATTTTAAGGGGGGGGGGGGAGGAGAGGAAAGTGTTTTCTAGGGACAAAGTTACATGTCATATAATGCCATATGGGCAAAAGCCTTATTTATTTCAATTTTATTTGGGGGGACTTGTGTATTACTTATTATCATAATGATATGATAATATTTACTAAGAAATAGACGCAGAGACCAAAATCTTGTTTACAATGCAAATAGTTTTTTATTCACAACAATTTGTACAGATTCCTCACATTAAAACAAAAGACATACAAAGGAAAACAGGAAAAAGAATACCAAATATATACATATGTACAGGCAGGCATACAATAAATACTGTCAGTTCTGCTCAGTTATCCAGGGCCTGTCCCTGGTCTTTTGGGAGGGGGGGGGGGGGCAGTGTCGAGCTCCCGTGGCGCAAAGAGCTCCTGCGCCTCAATGTTCAGGTTTGACACATTGGATATGCCGGACAGGCCGGACAGATTCAGGAATCCGTCCGTGCCACTCTGGTTGAGGAGGCACACCGACGTTAACGCGCTGCCACTCATCCATATGTACAGGCAGGCACACAAGAAGTACTGTCAGTTTTGTTCACTTATCCGGGCCCTGGCCCTGGCTCTTTGGGGGGGTGTAGAGCTCCCCTGGTGCAAAGAGCTCCTGTGCCTCAATGTTCGGGTTTGACACGTTGGATATGCCCGACAGGCCAGACAGATTCCACGCCGACATTAATGTGCTGCCACTTATACATATGTACAGCCAGGCATACAAATGAAAACGGAAACAGAAAAAAGAATACCAAATATATACATATGTACAGGCAGGCACACAATAAATACTGTCAGTTCTGTTCACTTATCACTATCCGGGGCCTGGCCCTGGTCCTTTGGGGGGGGGGGGGGGGGGGGGGGGGGGGGGGGGGGTCGAGCTCCCCGGGCCCAAAGAGCTCCTGCGCCTCAATGTTCAGGTTTGACACGTTCGATATGACCGACAGGCCGGACAGATTCAGGAATCCGTCCATGGCTGTCGGTGTCATTCCCGCTGGTGTACTGGCACTCTGGTTGAGGAGCCACGCTAACGTTAATGCGCTGCCACTTGCATGTGCTGCAGGCTACTGTTGTGGTGACTGACTAGTCACCGGTGCGAGCGGACCCATTGTCTGTCCGGGGAACTGATTGTTTGTTGTTTTACATCCTAGCAACATCTAAGGTCATATCAGGACGGGTACCGACTTGTGACAGTGCGCACTCATGGTGACTTTATAGTGTTGCCTCACTGGAAGACCAGGCCGCCAGCACCATGACCTGATATCCCACTCAGTCACATTATCCTTACACTGAGCCAACCAGTCCTTGCCCTATCCTAATGTAATGGCCCACAG